>JAQMRL010000007.1:27784309-27991809 GCA_035578175.1 Catonia carolina | reverse complement strand
GTTATATGTACCGAATTTCATTATACCATAATCAAAAGTATTCTTCTGGGGTCTAATCTCTTCTGCTAAAATCGTATTGTAATCTAAAATGGCGTTATAAAATCTCAATAATAGGTATTACTGAAAAAAACAAACGTATAGAAGGATAATTTCTTTTCTAAATTTCATAAACGTTTTCATTTAATTTAATTATTAATTCAATTATATAATGAGTACCTTTTCACTTCGTTCCCATAAATTTATGATTCTTCGATTGTTGTTTGTTTAGGTCAAAAGTTAAAAGGCTGGTTTGAACCTCTAGAGGTTTTACTAAGTAAAAACGAGGAGTGAGGTGGTTTACTATGCCTTCCTCAATGAGTTAAAATAGTATGTTTATCAGCATGCCAGGCCCTCCAAAAAGCACCCAATTTCCACCCTGCAAATGACACCTTCACTTTATTCACCACAGGGTCTGGATGTAGAGTGAAATTCATTACTCTCAGAGGAGATAACTCTGACTAGTGCCTTTTACACCTCTACCTCTTCTGTTCTTAAATAGTTCAGTCATATAATTGGCTGACTGCGTGATAAGAAACAGAACTATTTTTTGTAGCCCTGGAACCAACAGATCAAGTGCAATTAATTTAACACTCCACCTGTCCGTTATGGGCAATCTTCGATCGTAAAATGTATTTTATTTGACATAAAAGATTTTGTTATTTAATTATTAAATTCGTATTACTTTGATTTTTCGGATGCCAAATCTCTTAAAGCTGTTCGCCGTAGATTTTGTAATTGTTTGTGAACAAAATAACCTCCATAGTTGGATGTATGCTTCCCTTCACAGTTAGCACACCTTGATGATAATTTTGTACGCACAGCGTACAAAATGAAAAATTTTAATAACGTATACTCAATCCTATCATGTTTGGAACCTAAATACTGAAATTCATTGAATTTGGTTCACGGTATTTATATTTGTCTGTAATTGTTTAGGTAATAAGCTGAAAGGCTGGTTTGAACCTCTAGATGCTTTACTAAATACAACGAGGAGTGATGTGATTTACCTTCTTCACTGAGTAGAAAAGTATGCTTATCAGCATGCCAGGCCCTCAGCAAAATATCCACTTTACACCCTGCAAATGACACCTTCATTTCATTCACCACAGAGTCTGGCTGTATAATGCATTACTTTAAGAGGAGATAACTGTGACTAGTGTCTTTTACTCCTTTACCTCTTCTGTTCTTAAAAGCTTCAGTCATATAATTTGCTGATCATGTGATAAGAAACAGAACTATTTTTGTACCCCTGGAACTAGCAGATCGAGTGCAAATAATTTAACACTCCACCTGCTTGTTTATGGGCAATATATTTGTCCAACTTGCAAATTACATTATATCACTGTTATGTGACTGTCGTATCACTATCTTATCATTTTTGTGAGCGCTTCGCCTTAAATTTGCTTAATTTGCTTACAATTCCTTTAACTCTAGATTACTCTAGATTACTTTACCTAATACTAATACTTTAATACTTTACTCTAATAATCTAACTAATTTACTCTAATACTTTAACTCTAGATTTTAACTCTAGATATTTGAGGTGATGTTCTTATGTGACGCAAAATACTTTTATCCATTTATTCTCTTTCAGGAATGATCGTCCTGGGTCTGTATAAGACTACACCTCATTTACACGTCATACACATTATCCTCACCTCATTGGGTCATGGGGGTTGCTTATTGTTCTGAATTAAACAGATTGCAACGTACACATTACGGATTTAAAATTTTTTTTAAAAAGTCGTTGAAGTTCACAACGATATGACGCATATTCAAAGATGTGACTACAATTTTTTTTTTAATTTATTAGAATAATTTCTGGTGATGAATAATGTATTTTCTGTGTATAAGAGACATACGTGCCTGAAGTGATATATAAGTATTATATCTTTACCGTAATTATTGGAAAAATCGTATGGATAAAATTCCCATTCTATTTGAATAAATTACAAGGTCATTCTAATCAACCTTTAAAATAAATACAGCATAATATAAATAAAAATAAATTCTACGACAAATCCATTAACTTTCTCGCTATCTATTTTCGTTAAGCCTATACATATTGTGTCCTGTTTTGATGATTTATTCTTAACAAAGTAGTTCCAATGTAAACAGAATAAATTAAAAGATTAAAGAGACCTATGAGCTAACCGGAAAATTGAAAATTTAAAAAAAAATTTTAATCTAGAATATTCACACATTTTTCTGGATAAATTTTATATATTTTTACTTTCTCTTACCCTATAGGCCTACTATTCAAACAAATAGGGAACAAAAGTATATCTAATGTGATTATACGAGATTTAAAAATGGGATTTTTAAGATTGCAGCCTTAATATGAATTTTTCGGTAAAAGTTTATGTAATTAAAGTTATAGAAAATTTAAAAACCTATGATTTTTATTTCAAGCATATTTTCCTAAACAGCTTTGTTTAGTAAATAAGTGATTTTCTGTATTTTTGAGTCGAACAGAGGTTGATTTTCATATAACGTAATTCACTCATGATTAAAATTAGATTATGTTTTTAATTTTACACTGTTTACTCATGATTAAACTTGAGTTATATTTTTAATTATTTACTTTGGCAAGAGAAAGTCGTCTGAATATTTCACACAACATTTTTTTATTATTGTACGATTATCAATCATTTTTTTATATACTGTTAAAGGTAATGCAGCGTAGTTAAAATCGATAGAAGAAATTGATAGACATATTGGTATGAAAAAACTATAATATACCCCTCACTGTTAAACACATATATTGAAAGAGTGTGCCCATAACAGGCAGGTGGAATGTTAAATTAATTGCACTTGATCTGCTAGTTCAAGGGCTAAAATAAATAGTTCTGTTTCTTATCACGTGGTCAGCCAATTAAATGACTGAATCATTTAAGAACAGAAGAGGTAGAGGCGTAAAAAACACTAATTAAAGTTATCTCTTCTGAAAGTAATGAATTTCATTACACAGCCAGACCCTGAGGTGAATGAAGTGAAGGTGTCATCTGCAGGGTGGAAAGTAGGTGCTTTACAGAGGACCTAGCATGCTGATAAGCACACGTTTTCATTCAGTGAGGAAGGCAATGGGTAAACCACCTCACTCCGACGTCGTGTTGTATTGGTTTTTGTTTATATTTATATCCTTTACTACTTTAGTGAGCTGAGCTAATGTAGCGAACGAAGGATGATTATTTATAATCATCCCTGTAAATTTGTGTATATTTCCATCAGGGTTTAGTATACCTTTAATTTTGAGGCTACGAAGCTAAGTCAAAAATACCTACAGAGGAGGAGGGTTGAGAAACTATTAGTTTTAATATCTTTTTTAATCGGTTCAGTAGTTTTTGCTCAAAAACAAATACAAAACATACAAATCCTACAAAACTTCTTTTTGGCTTGAAGGATTATGGAACGTAATGATCAGTTAAAATTCGGGTACATAAAGTTTTCCTTGATAACAATAATTTCTCACTGTATAGAGATAGAGCGCAATTAGGAAAAAATTAAAAGGTCGTTTCAATTTGCAAGTTTTATTTCCTTTAGGATATAATCTTGTTAATATTATTCAGTTCATTTCACTCGGGCAAACCTTTATTGCTGGAAATCCCGTACAACTTGTACAAGTATCTGACATCATTTATATTTTTAGACGTTCCCAATAACCGCAAGAGAATTAATTTAAGTTTTTGTCTGACATACACTCATAAATTGAGTTATCGTCATAAGTGAGAAGAAAATTTAGTTTTGTAAACAACTGTAATAATAAACAAACTATGATGTCATAACGAATTTCTTTTGATTTCATGGGTTTTATTATCTTCTGGCTCTACTTCCTACGGTTTCTAGCATAGGTTTACGACCAAAACGTCTCTGTAATGTATTCTTTAATTTCTTTTACCCTATAAAAATTATAGGGAAGAAAAGTATTGTTTTCATATAATTTTTTCAAAATCGAGTTTTCACCAGATATACAAGTTTTCAGGACCTCTGAACCCAAAAAACTTGTCTCTAGCGATTGGTGTGTGTATGAACAAGATACACACGGACCAATCGATAAAAACATTTAGCCAGCCCCATTGGCGTAGTTGGTAACGTCGTCGCCTCTCATCATGCGGTCTTGGGTTCGAATCCCATTCAGGCACGGCATATTTTCATACGTTACAAAAAATCATTTCATCCTTCACCGTCTGCATTAGCAGTAATTGCAAAACAGTCGGACGTTTAACAAAAAAAAAAAAAAATTTATTATCGATTTCAACGTCACTTCAAAACTGTAGACAGAATAATGAAATCGTAAAAAAGTAAAAGTTGACTACAGTTTATTCGAATATAAAATAATATGAATATTCTACAATAGTGGTAGAAGACATGAAACGACTCGCGAATGACTCGCATAATAAATTAGCGTGAGTGACATTTGAATATTTTGCACGGGTTTTCCTGTAGAACGTGAGGTTCATATAAAATTGTCATTTCGTAATACTTTAATGCATTGTAAAATAAGGTTAACAGGAAATAAATAATTGGGCAGAAACCCACATTATCTTTACCACTGATCTTTAAACAGATCTACCGTCTGCATTAGCAGCAATTTGCAAAACAGTCAGACGTTAAACCAAAAAAAAAAAAAAAAAAAAAATTAAACAGATCTAAGTTTTTTAATTTTTTACTTTCTCTTGCCTATATGAATATATAGGAAGGAAAGTATTGTTTTCATGTCGATTTTTCGAAATCGAGTTTTCACCGGATCTATACGTTTTCAGACCCCCTGAACCCAAAAAACATGTTTTTAGCGATTGGTCTGTGTGTGTGTCTGTGTGTCCTGTGTGTGTCTCTCTGTGTGTGTGTGTGTGTGTGTGTGTGTGTGTGTGTGTGTGTGTGTGTGTGTGTGTATGTGTGTGTGCGTGCGCGCGCGCGTGTGTGTGTGTGTGTGTACAAAATATCTCAAAAACGGAACATCGTACGAACTTGAATAAGTTACATACTACTACCGGACCCGACACAAACATTTTCATCAAAATCGGTCAAACGGAAGTAGTAGTTTATTCGTGTCATTTTTTACTTTTTTGCGATTTTCTTAAAAACTAGTTCTACGATTTTTTTAAAAATCGCCTCATTTACTAAATTTGTTATTCTCTACAAGATAGGGTAGGCGTCAGGTTTGCTGAAATTCTGGGTGAGGCTGTTTTCACGTAAAAACATAGTTTTTTTAAGATTACGGCTTTAATATGCAATTTAGCACAAAAATTTATATAATAAAAGTTGTAGAGAATTTAAAATTCTACAACTTTTATTTCAAACATGTTTTTGTATAACGCTTAGTTTAGCGATAATTTGCGATTTTCTGATTTTTTTCTCACGAAAACGTGAGAAAAATTGATTTTTTTAACATTTCGGCCTTAGTATGCATTTTACGACAAAAGTTTATATAATTTAATTTATAGAAAATTAAAAGATCTACAACTTTTATTTAGAGCATTTTTCTCTACAGAGCCTAGTTTAGAGAGAAAGAGTGATTTTCCGTATTTCTAAGCCAAACTGAGGTTGATTTTCATTTTGCGTCATTCACTCATGATTAAAATAAGGTTACGTTTTTGAGGTTAGTTTTTGTTTATTTCTAATATTTTATTAATAATGTTAGGTTTATTATTAATTATTTGCATTGGCAAGAGAAAGTTGTGTGAGTGTTTCACACCAGATTTTTTTAATTTTCTTCACACTAGATTCTACCAAGTTATCTCAGTGAAAAATAATACATGCTTTGAAATTCTAGCCAAACTTAATATAAAACAGTTTATGGCAATAAAAATAACTTTCCTTCTTTTCGTTTTTATGTCACTGGTATTTTACATTAAATTTTTATGGATTCTTTATTCTTTTGTTTATCCATATTTTTCTCGTTTTCAGTACTTAACTTCCTTACTTTGTCTAAAATCACTATGCTACTGATGTTTTCTTTTCAATTTAGTGTTTATAGCAGATTTTTGTCTTTAAGGTTTATGATTCATCTGTTTTATATTTTAAGTCTTTTAAAGTTATTTATAATTAATTTTTTTATAACCTTGAGATTTGAAGGGTTTCATCGTTGTGTTCCTCATATCTTGAAGGCCCGCTAGATCTTCTGTTTATCGAAGTTTTTATGTTTGCTGGACTGGAGCAGTGACTTTATGTAGTATTGTTTTTGAATTAATATGTTTGTGTTTGGTTTTATTTGTAGGTAATTCCAAACGCTGTGATATGCTGTTTTCTTTTAGTTTCGTACCCACCGAATCCAATGTAACCTTTACTCGTTCTCTTCTTGTGCGAGAAGGTAAAGTTTTCCTAAAATACCATTCTTTATTTTTGACTTTCGAAGGTAGTTAACCTTGTGGGCCAATCTCCGAGTTTTAACCACGGTTGTTAGCCACAGGGGGATTCCAAAGTTCATTCAAGGGAAATCTCAGTTTTCCTTGAGGATATCCAGTTGAACCATGACGAACCATGAAGCCCACACACACACCATGTGTGTGTGTGTGTGTGTGTGTGTGTGTGCATGTGCGTGCGTGCGTGCGTGTATGCATGCGTGTGTGTGTGTGTGCGCGCGCGCGTGCGTGCGTGCGCGCGCGTGTGTGCGTGCGTGTGCGCGCGTGCGTGTGAGTATGTGTGTGTGCGTGCGTGTGTGCGTGTGCGTATGCGTGCGTGCGTGTGTGTGTGTGCGTGCGCGCGCGCGCGTGTGTGTGTGTGTGTGTGAACAGAATATCTCAAGAACGGAATATCGTACGAACTTGAAACTTGAAACTTAAGTTAGATATCACTAGAGGACCCGACACGAACATTTTCATCAAAATCGATCAATCGGAAGTGGTAGTTTATTCGTATCATTTTTCACTTTTTTGCGATTTTCTCAAAAACGGCTGCTACAATTTTTTTTTTAAATCGCCTCATTTACTAAATTTTTATGCTCTACAAGATAGGGTAGGCGCCATGTCTGTTGAAATTCTTGGGAAGGTTGTTTTCTTGTAAAAAAATTGTTTTTTTTTTAATATTGCGGCTTTAATATCCATTTTAGCGAAAAAATAAATATAATAAAAATTGTAGAGAATTTAAAAAATTACAACTTTTAAATTAAAGTTAGAATTTTTGAAATTTTGAAAAATATTCAGGGTAATGCGGGGGTGGGCGCTACTATTCATGTTGCCTGAATCTGACTGTCTACCTGAATTGACAATGTAGTCTCAATTCAAGTAGACAGTGCGACAGGATGTCACGTACACCAAGTGGCAACATGGATGGTACCGCCCAACCCCCGCATTACCAAGGTCTCTCAAGAATTTCAGCAGATATAACGCTTACCCTATCTTGTAGAGCATAAAATGTAGTAAATGAGGCAATTTTTTTTAAAAAATCGTAGGTTCCGTTTTTTGAGAAAATCGTAAAAAGTGAAAAGTCAAGCGAATAAACTACTACTTCCGATTGATCGATTTTGATGAATCATAGCTAAGAACACTCTCGATCACGTGACCTTTCAAACAAAAAAACTAAATCAAAATCGGTTCATCCGTTTTGAAGCTACGATGCCAGAGACAACAAATTACTGATTTTAAGATTGATTTTTAAGATTGATTTTAAGATAAGATTGCGACTTAATACGCATTGTAGAGCAAAAGTTTATTTATAATTAAAGTTGTAAAACCTTTAAAAACCTACAGCTTTTATTTCAAATTTTTGTTGTACAACGCTTAGTTTAGCTGTTATTAGTGATTTTATGTTTTTTTTTTATTTTAAAAAAGAACACCTTGATCAAGTCACCTTTCAATCAAAACAAAACTAAATCAAAATCGGTTGATCCATTTGGGGGCTACGATGCCACAGACAAATACACAGATTCACACGTTAAACTTATAACAACCCTCTTTTTCCGTCGGGCGTTCAAAAATTAAATTCCAAAACACGTACCCAATAATTTAAGAAAGAATTTTTCTTTTCCAAAACTGCTATCTCTATGTGCATCCGTTATGTTGTATCTAATAAACCATGTAATTCCTACAAGTACAAGTACAAGTTTCTAACAGATAACAACATAAAATTATAAGTATTTTAATAAATTACCAAAGCATAGTTTTTAAAAGGTCTTATTTGGTACAAGCTTCTCTTAAAAGAGGTGGTGACCGAGGGCAACTCGGATAACAAAAAACCGTTAGAATATTGCATGTTATTCTACAAACGTTTATGTTGCCGTAGATAGGTTATTTATAAAAGGTGTATAATTATAATTATACAACATAATATTAGTTCTGTAATTAGAATTAATTATAATTTAGTAAATTGTTTCCTGTACCTGATTAAGATTTTTGAACGGTTTTCTTTGGCCACTCCAAGTGAATGTTTGTCAGTCCCCCATTTTCATTTTTTTCCAGCAGTATAACCTACCCCAAATCATATCATTTGGGGTATCATTTCCTACCACCAAATGATTTTCGACTTGTCATATATGTATATTATTTTACATGACAATAAAGCTCATTTTCTGTTTCTTTAATATTTATGATATTAAAATGCCGAGTACGAGAAGGGAACAGAAAATGTAGGAACTAGAAATTAGAAGGTATAATGAAAGATGTGAAATTAAATTAATTTTCTATTAGGTCAATACGAGACATGTATTTCTTGACATGTACACGAGAAATGTAGTTCTTTCTCCTCATCCAATCTACTCAATAATCATTCAACACCATGGAGTTAGCTATCCTCCCTCTACCGACCAGATGGTTCCTGTTTTCCTTCTTTCGGTTCGCTCCTGGAATCCCTCAATAGTTAATGACTTTCACTTGTCTGTATTAAACCATTTTAATATATTTCTGTTTATTTTATATTTCTAAAATTATTTTATATTTTATATTTGACTCCGGCTTTTCCTCCATCAATTCCATAACCCTTCTGGCTGTTCTATCTGCTGACATTCTCTTGGTTTGTCCATAAAAACAGTTTTCTAATGCTTAACACAGTTTCTCAGTCTTTTGGTAAAGTTTTCCATTACAGCTCACCTTGAAATCTTGCCCTTCTTTCTTAGGTCCCAATATGTGAGCCGGAATCCGAAAAGGGACCTATTGTCGAAAAATTGTTATTTTAAGCTATTAACCTTTCAAAATTTGGTATTTAATTCTGACCAATTTCATGCAAAATTCAAAATTTTCTCTCAAAAATTGTGTAAGCTATGCCAGCTTAAAATGTGTCCACAGCTCGGTGGCACCTAGACCATAACCCGACCCTTTGCACACAAACACACACACGCAGCAACCCCTTACCAGTGTTCTACATTGTTCAGCAGTGAGTCACCTACTAGGCGCTTGACTGCAATACTACCATTTTAGTTGTAATTATTTTTATCAAAATTGTGTAATAATTTTCAAAATATACATATTATTCCTTGAAAAATGAGTCCAAATACGGTGTCGTTGTGACAATCCTAAGCATTTCCGATGTTGGATTTCATTCTGACTGCCGTTGTTTAATAATATTAATAAATTTAACAATTATTATTATTATAAATGTAACAAGTAATATTAACATAAATATTAATAACTGTCGTTTTTATAAAATTAAACAGCACTGCAATTTATATGTTTTACCCCATGACTACTCTACTTTACAACATCGGAAATGCTTAGGATTGTCACAATGACACCGTGTTTAAACTCATTTTTCTCGGAATTATACGAAGATTTTGAAAATTATTAGTATGCATTGAGTTGCACTGAAAATACAACTGGACCAAGTAAACTGCACTAATCCACAATAAACCCAAATATCTATGTATCGACCTTAACAACTCATTTTTCTTCCGACAAGAGGACCCTTTCGCTTTCCACTTCACATATTTCTTATGATTTTTCTCTCATTCTTTTCAGACTTTTTAAGAAAACCTTTCATATTGAGCGGTGTAGATTCTACAGCGTAGAGACTTTCATATCCAGATTAAAAACTTACATGCATTTTGAAAACCTAGACATTCACGGTTGCAACACCTCTCCAGAAAAAAAGGGTAAAATGATGTTTCTGTATTTTTATAGACACAGACCTCAAGGATAAAAAGGATAAAAGATTTAAATTTTAATATATGGCAACATTAGAAGATGGTGGTGATACAACTTAAGCATCAGTAAACTTAATTTTTTAGAGAGAGACAATTTCTGAACGGAAGCCTCGGAGTGTAAAGACAATATTTTTTGTCGGAAGTTTATCAAAACCTGAAATCCCGTTTTTGAACTTCCCATATTCACATTGTGACCCGGAAAAAACATTCACCCAAGTACCGCAAAACTACTAATGTAAATTTTAACCGATAAGACAGCTTCAAAAAGCAATAAATGGTATCGACTTTTATTTTTTGTCTTGTGCCCAAACACCCTAGAACTTTTTTAAGTATCGCCCCCTGTAGGGTGCTACGCACCCCGAAGATTTTGAAAAATTGAAGTATTCAAAATACAAACTCTTTTACCAGTATCTTGTTTGTCCCAAAGATTACATAAATTTATTTTAGTCTCAAATTCTGAGGTTGCATCTCCCCCAAAAATTAAGAAAATTTACTTTTCTTACGTCCCGACAGCAAAGTCAAATTGTTTTGACGTGCCATATGCAGAACAACGTCGTACAAAATGACAGAGCCCGTTTGATATCTATGTAATCCATTTAGGGTAGTCCGAAATCTTCGGAAAGTTAAAAAACCATTGGAGCGAAAAAAATAATTGCCCGGGCGTCACGAAAAACTTAAGACCTCATGGCTAGATTTCACATACTATCCCATTCTTAACCAGGAAAACGAGGGAAAAATTAACTTTTAAAAATTTTATATTTTTTTAATTCATTGAAAAGTTTATATAGACAACATAAAAGACTTAAACTGGCAGATTTTTTTAATTTTTAGTACTTTGATCCACTGGAGTTGGGGCGAAGCGTCGGCGGAATTTCAAGTAGTGGATATAAAATTGTATTTTCGGGAGTATTTGAGCGATTTTCCATATACTTATGACAGCAATCAATTTCAACCTTTATAAAGACAAAGTAAAATTATAACTCCAGTAGTTACATAAACAGATAAATATACGAAATTATGTATTATTTACTTTATTTTATTTTTTACTGCAGACAAAAACAAACAGAAACACGGAATATTTTATAGCGGAGGAACGTCATATTCATGCAAAACGGTATTTACAACCTTGAATAGATCTTAATATTACATAACACCGCAATATTTTTATGTGTCTGGATATTATTTCCTTGTAGACTATATTTTTTATGTCTATATTCAATGCTTAAGTTCCCACTGGTTCCTTCACTCTTTCATTACTAATTATCTAACTTCCTGATTACCTAAAGAACTAAATTTTGGCACATTTTTCCATTAAAAATTAAACTAATTAATTAAAGAGCCATATGTAATAACGATCATACACATAAATAACATCATTTCAGAAATCAAAAAAGGAATTTACAAAGTCATGGTAGAATTTATATTAAATTGCCTTTGTAAACCGGTCTATCCAATTATATATTATTATTTGTCATTATTTCCAATAAATAATAAATTGTTTAGAGGAATAACAAATTTCTGTCCATAGCACTGGACTCTGATCATCAAACACCACATTATTTCAATTCAAATCATAACAAAATCTTTTTAAAAACCTTTCTAATTAGTAAATTCATAATATAATTTATGAATAGATAATTATAGATAAATAAGCGTTACAATAAATAAGTAATCACATTTAATTGATGCCAAATAAAATATTGATTTATAAAGATGAAAAATGTCATATTGGCATAAAAATAATGCACAATGCGTCGTCATTTTATAAACTGTGTACTTAAACAGTAAGGTTGTTTTTTCCATCTTATACACTAACGAGAGGTTGTCTCTTGAAAATCGTTTAAGGTGGATTTTACCGTAATAGATTTTGACTTTCTCTTGCCTATCATCACATATATAGGTATGAAAGTATTGTTTTCATGTCGATTTTTCGAAATCGAGTTTTCACCGGTTCTACACGTTTTCAGACCCCCTGAACCCCAAAAAACATGTTTTTAGCGATTGGTCTGTGTGTGTGTGTGTGTGTGTGTGTGTGTGTGTGTGTGTGTGTGTGTGTGTGTGTGTGTGTGTGTGCGTGTGTGTGCGTGTGTGTGCGAACAAAATATCCCAAGAACAGGACATCGTATGAAGTTGAAACTCGAAACTTAATTTAGGTACCACGAGAGGACCAGACTCGAACATTTTCATCAAAATCGATCAACCGGAAGTAGTAGTTCATTCGTGTAATTTTTCACTATTCTGCGATTTTCTCAAAAAGGTTTCCTACGATTTTTTTTTAAATCGCCACATTTACTACATTGTTTATGCTCTACAATTGGCAGTCTGCATTAGCAGTAATTGCAGAACAGTCGGACGTAAAACAAAAAAAAAAAAAAAATCTACAATTGGCCTTCGATCCTGTTTATGGAATAGGCTGTTATATAATAGTATTACTTTCTATACCTACTAAATTATAGAACAGTCGGACGTTAAACCAAAAAAAAAAAAAAAAAAAAAACTAAATTATTCTATATGATACTCCTATTTTATTTTATTATACAGAGTGGACCCCGTAAATTCAATTTAATTCACTTACACAATTTAATTATGAAAGAACGGTTTAATTATGAAACATAGAGAGTTGAAACAAAACTATTCCCCACTGAATCATACCTAAGGAATCCATTAAAAATAAAACCGTTCCCGTTCAAACACAGAGTGTGTCCTAACGATGGGTCCAAACTCAATATTTTAAAATGTAAACACTTGTTGTGCAGTATATTATTTAAAAGGTAAGTTAATTAAATCTTCAACATTTTGGTAAAAACAGATTTCAAAAATATTAACGTATTCCAAAATGAAGGCCATAACTAATTATTATTTTACAATTTAAAAAAAACTTTTTAAAAGAATTTTAAAAAAGAAGAATTTAAAAGAACGTGGCTTGCTTTGTTTGTACTGTTTTCGTTTCTCCCACTACTGAGTATCGATACTATTCCCTATACTATACATTACATGTATAGACCCTTACAGAACGCACTGTATCTTCCTTTCGACTTATGATAAAACGAAAACCGTGAAATGACTTTTTAAAATTTGAAAAGCTTTTCAACAATACGTCACAAGAGCATATTTTTTAAAAAAGTACGATGTACAATACAACATACCTTCCCATTTGAACATTTTAGACTACATCTATTATTAATCTGTTCAAATTTGGAAATTTATTTTCCATAAAAAACAGGTGGAGTGTCAAATTACTTATACTCAATCTGTTAGTTGCAGGGCTAAAATAAATAGTTCTGTTTCTTATCACATGGTCAGCCAATTAAATGACAACCATTTAAGAGCAGAAGAGGCAGAAGTGTAAAAGACACTAATCAGAGTTATCTCCTATGAAAGTAATGAATTGCATTACTTTCCTAAACACGATGATCTAAACAACAACAGTTTATGCAGTGTATAAATAAACGTAAAGATACATACCTGTTTTTGAACTTCCAGTTTAATTAAAAAAACACCCAAACAAATAAAGCCGCAAATACATATGTACATAAATACTGTGTAACTAATAACGAAATTTCCATAACTTATTTTTAAAAGTCATCAATTTTGAACACGTATTAGGTGGGATTGAATGCGTATTAAGCGGGAAAATATACACGTGTTTTATCTCATCAATCAAGGGACTTCATGAAAACCGCGTTTTAAGCAGAAAATCGTTTTAGCCGTGAGCGTATTAAACGGATACAATTCAGTTTGGAATATGCTGCTATATGCCATATGTTTGGGTATGTTATAGCGTATTACCAATTTCTACCACAGTAATACAGTCGAACTTCTATAACTCGAATCCTCAAAGGATGGGGACAATAATTCGAGTTACATAAATTTCGAGTTATGGAAAAATAAAAACAAGGCAATTTTTAAAAAAACAAAAACAGAACATTCCACATAGGATAATACCCTACAAGATATGGAGTATGTAGTTCTACTGCATATGCGTAATTTCGTAATACAGTACTGTACGTTGCATTTAGCTTAGCTATTGGCTGCAGTGTTACATACTGTACAAATATTGTATTATAATATTCCAATATTACGTAGTACATGCTGAATACGGTACATTGTACCGACAGACTATGGTTCTATTGTTCTGTGGTCGACCAAAGATTCGTCGATTCAAAGAAATTCATTGTTTTGGTTTACGCCTGTTAGGCCTATACAAAGGCAACCAAATGACTTTGAAGGTGGTATGTTTCCTTTTTTGGTCGAACATATTCTCACATAATGAAAGAAGCAGCACTGTACCTTCATTTTTCAAAAGACCAAAACTACTATTTTGAGAACTACGTTCAAATTTTGTCAAAAGAAACGAAATAACTAGTTCGACTTAGAGAAATGGTGGAATTCAAGTATAGATGACTTTTTACATGGTAAATGCATAGGAAGGTTTAAGGGGACTGAAATTCAATACGAGATATAGAAAATTCGAGTTATAGACGTTCGAGTTATGAAAGTTCGACTGTATAGCTAAAACGGTTACTGACTTAACTATTTAACAAAGTTTCTTGATCCGGTATTCTGACATGTACATATTCTTATAGCCTACTTACGTTCGTATATTTCATGTTATTATTCTTCATAACTAACTACACTTATTATTCTAAGCTAAATATATCAACAATTTTTTCCTTGAATAATTTAGAAATTTAGTGTCAGAACAGAAGACATTGTTGTTAAACTCTTTTTAAATTTTAACGAATCTATTGTAGTAGGATTCATTGCGTAAACTCGGGTGAAATTTAGTATATGTAGTAACATTATATACCACTGTAATTTATTCCGGTTTCATAATTATTATGTATGTTATGTTTGTCTATAAATGAAACAGAGTTTTGTTGCGTGTGTGATATTCATGACCGAAATTATTTCTGTCGAACAGGTTAATGTTCTAAGCAAATTTTAATGCCTGTATAATTATGTTGAGATGGCATAGGTAAAATTCTAAAGCGTTTGAAATACACATCGATTTTGTACGATTCTTTTATTTTTAAGTTTTCTCAAAATTCTCATGGTTCGTTTTAGCTTACAGTAGTATAAGGTTATTCTTCTTTAGTTAATATGGAAAAGTATTTAAAAATCAGAAGAAAACCACTAGGTGTATGGCGGGAGCAAACCAACTTAATTCATGCAAACCACTATAAAGGAGCTTAAGTTGTTTACAGTTTTACACTTTTTTATGATGATGATTTTTTTCCGAATAGGGCCAATTTAAGACCATGTGAAGTGACTTTAGACGTTTCTGGAAGTTCTTTCTGCAGCCCTCATTCTCAGCATTCGTTCCTTGACGGTCTTTCCATCTTTCTTCCGTCCACCCGCTTTTCTGGTTTTTTTTAAAGGAGGAAAATTTTAATTCGAAGATGAATAAAATTACACACCAACACGCTAATCCTTTTCAAACCAACTTCAATGGGTTTATGGTTCTTGAAACGCGAAGATCTCAGTTGAAATCGGGTATCAAAAATTTTATAACATCGCAATACTTCTGCTCGAATTAAACATGTAAATCTAAACTACTCATTTAATGAGAAGTAATCATAATATATTACCTTCAGGGCTTCTCGGTACGAGGCTTTCTTTTATTTTTGAACAGTAAATTTGTTGGCTGCCTTCCAATAAATACGACGTTAGAGGAATCGGGATGTTATACTAATTTTCTTGATAAATGTAATTCCACTGGAGCAAAGCAGACCAACCTAGAAGTAATTCAGACACAGCTGAGAACTGGTTTTGTGAAATTTGTCCTTCACTTGAAGCAAACTGATACCAAGTCCGATGGAATTTTGTGATCTTACTGAATTCCAGTAACGTTATCCTTATAATTCTCCATGTTAAATAAACAGGTGGTAATCTGCACCACAAATAAATTCATAAAAATATATTTTCAGTAAAGTAATATACATTATACAGGGTGATTAAAAATTCAACAGCAATCTCTCGGAAGCTCATTCTACAACTAAGAATAAAAAAATATGTTCATATAAATATATGTCTGGAAACGAATCGTTCGCACGTTACGGCTACCAAAATATTTCGCCCGGAATTCAGTTAACCTGATGAGCGAGGCCATACTCAAATTTTTAGGGTTTTAATTAAGGAACAAACTAAATGCCATCTTATAGTTTTTAACGAGAAACATCGAATAACGTAGGTCTCAGAACTATCTCAAATAGTTTTATAGAGGTATTTGACATAGAACACGAAAATTGTGGGTCGAATATAACACATTTTTAGGTTTAACGTAAAATAACATTGTTAATGCTTAATTAAGTCATTGATTCTTTTTAATTCAACAAGTAGAAAATAAATTTCTGAGAAAATTTATATAAATTAAGTAAATAAAATGTAAGTAAAAGATAAATATATTTTTTAATATAATATTCGTATATTGTTATGTTGTTAAGATAAATTAATAATTAAAAGGAGATAGAACGGATGTTGAAACAAAGCGGAATTTTTCTTTTACTCGTGACATAGGCCTACAAGGTATCCTCCAAAGAACGTTTGATTAGACGAGTAAAAAAATTGGGTGAATATCAAGGCGGCATCAGGAAAGGACGATCCTGCGCGGAACAGATCTGGAACCTAGAACGAGTACTTGAAAGTTACATTTCAAGAGATATAGTGGTATTTTTAGTTGATTTTGAAAAACCTTATGATTCAGTCGACCGATGAAAACTACTGATTATTTTAGGAGAATTTTAAGTAAACGTCCAAAAACAGCAATCATAAAGGACACATTAACACAGATCCGATCGAAACTGAAATTTGCAGGTGAAGGTTATTCTAGAACGGGAGATTAACTTGCCAAGGAACGATTGTTAAACAAAGTATATTATCGTCATTAAAAACGACACCAAGACCAACTAACCTGCTTTTGCGTACGACCTGATAAACGTCTTGTGGAACATGGAAACAGCGATAGAACAAATAAACGTTTTAAAAAGAAGCAGAAAAAGGAGGACTACAGATTTGCTTTACAAAATTAAATACTGGTAGCAAAATATGCAAACGGCACACTAGCGCTCCAATAAGCCAGTTACAAGAATTTGTACATCTCTGAGTTAAAAATTTAATTGTTTTTCCTGCTAATTAATGAATTTAATGAAAAAAAACTTATGATTGCATATCAAAAACTTGAGTAAACCTACAAAGCATGTATTTTTAAATTTTTAGCTGTACGTTAGGAAGTCCAACAAAGAAGAACCGTGAGAAGCCCGCTATAATGATACAATAGTTGTACAGTAGAATCCCGGTTATCCGAAATTATTTGAACAAACGCATTTTGGATAAACGATTTTTCGGATTACTCGGATTTAACAAATGGACGTAACAAGGAATAAAAGGTTAATTTTTTATCGCTTTTTTTAAACTAACAAAAACCTTCTAGTTAACAAGCATTGACAACATTTTAACTGAAATACAATATTATAAAAGTAGTAAAAATAAATTATAGTTTATTCGTTTTACAGTATTTTCTTTTAATAGAAATTTTCCTCTCATTAAGTTTTACATATTCAGACGGTTTCATTGTATTTCTGTTTCGTGTCTTAAATCTATGCTGTTCTAGTTTTTATTTAAAATCCGATCTGATACGGAAGAAACACCAACCCCAAGATCCGCAGCAACAGTGCGCAATAATCTCCCCCCTTTTCTATTCTTTCTAAGTTTTTCATCGCTTGTCAAAACAACGCGTTTACGTTTACACGACATTTTGCTCAACAGAAACAAAACACAAACTGCAAAACAGTCAGAGGTAAAACCAAAAAAAAAAATAAATAAAAAAAAATAGATCTATGAACTGCGCACTAGTAAAGAAGCAGCTAGCGAAGAGCGAAGTATACCGCAACGCAGTGCGTTGTGTTAAGAGGTGCACTTTATTTTCCTTTTGTTCTTGTAAATTACGTACATCAGAAAGTTATTGGTTTCGGTTAATCTTAATTCTTCTGTAGTAAGCTACGTTTGCACTGGTGTTATATTTTTATTTTTTATTTTATTTTATTTTTTTTTTTTTGTTTAACGTTCGACTGTTCTGCAATTACTGCTAATGCAGACGGTGAATGATGAAATGATTTTTGTAACGTATGAAAAAATGCCGTGCCTGAATGGGATTCGAACCCATTCACTGGTGTTATAGGAACACATGTCATTATTAATAAATTGTAGGCTAACATTTTGAAAAACGCTTCTGATTTGTTACCAATAAACTGTTATAATAAACAAATTTTATTAACAAGAATTTAGTTAGCTATTTCAAAAAATTGTAAAATATACAATTACATTATTAATGTTGTAAACAATAGTAAAATAGTTTACTTCAGTAAAATTAAAGAGCATCAATAACATCTGTTACCGTATAATCTTGCACAGATGGCTACACGCCCATAGTTGTTAGCTTTTATTATCTGTACCAATATAAGAATTACTGAAATTTTTCAAAATCTTAAAAAAAATTTATTGTGTGAAACACTCACGCGACTTTCTCTTGCCGACGTTTATGAAAACACCCTAATTTCAATTATGAGTGAATGTGTGAATTGACGTTAAACTCTGTAGAAAAGAAATGCTCGAAATAAAAATTGTAGGATTTTTAATTTTCGATAACTTAGATTACTAACAAATTTGCCGTAAAATGTACATTAAGGCTGCAATCTTAAAAAAACTTTTTTTTACCACAGCTTTTTTACTTCTACAAAACAACTTTTTTTCTACAAAACTTTGTTTTACCACAGCCAGCCACAAATTTCAGCAGACA
This sequence comes from Catonia carolina, assembly GCA_035578175.1. NCBI lineage: Eukaryota > Metazoa > Arthropoda > Insecta > Hemiptera > Achilidae > Catonia > Catonia carolina. Next base: position 27,972,901 of record JAQMRL010000007.1, on the reverse strand, counting down.
TTCCGGTCACCCCATCTTATAGAGCACAAAAAATGAACCAGTCAATTCAGAAAGCCCATAAGTCAAAATTTTCCCTTTTTCTTTAATGCAATTTTAGACTTACTGAATGTAAACTCATCATTCCCCAAAAACCACGTATGTCTCACTTTATTTTTATAATACTAAGAAAAGGCTGATCATAAAGGCTTTCTTCCAATGGATGATGTTTTGAAGTTTAAGCCCTACTTGTCTGAGCAAGAGGACAGAGTTTATATGAAAAGTTATTTTTATCTTATTATTTACTCAACTTCGAAAAATCGTCTTGAAAACATAACTTTCCTAACCCATATTTCATATAGAGCAAAAGAAGGTCCAAAAGAAGTCTTAATGTGATATTTTTATAGTGTAATTCAAAATTTTTCTTAGTCCTTCTTAATAGTATAAAGAGAATCGACATGAAAAATTTTATCTTCTGAAGTTTCAATGTTTTTGAGATACAGTCTGAGTGACATTTTACTTTTATTGCTGGCCCATGCAGATAAATTCACTCAATAAATCCAGAAACACATCATTACTCCTAGAACAGACTCTTGCTTTGATTAACTTAAGGGCCTGTATTACGAGTAATTGATTTATCTCAAACTGTTCATGAAATTCTCTTCATTCAATAAATTTTAATTTTTAAATATTCCATAGTGGCAACAAAAATAAAAACGGCATAACGGCGTAACGGTAGTTGGCTGTAAAGATTGATGGTCACCTAAGAGGGTTAATTAAACACACACAAGCCTTACGTTAAGTAAAATCGGGTTTTAGAAAAACAGATTTTGTAAATGAAGTTTGTCGCTGGATAAAGATAGTCTTTAAGAAAGGTTTGACTGTATTAGATTGGATGTAGGCTGCTTTCCAGGAGTGGGAACAGATAGTGTGGCAAATCGAACTTTGCAGTGGTGGAAACACAATCAAATCTATAACTCAATTTTTAAATTTTTTCAAAAATTTAATAAGCCATCCATATTTTACGGTACTTTAAAAATTTTTGACAAATCAGCACGCTTTAAAACGCTTTTGTGGCTATCACCACAAGAATTTTAATAAAAATCGACTGAATGAAACACCAAAAATAGATTTATGCTAAAATCACCTAGCAATTTAAATATACTGTAAAACCCCGTTAACCGTAATATAGTGGGTGGATCTAATTTCGGATACTCGAAATTCCGGATAACACGAAGAGTCATACTTTTAGGGTTTAAGATAGTAATAATATTATACAGCATTTTATGCGACAGTTTATTAGTATGTACAAACAAAAATACAGAAATTTCAAGACAACAAAACGTAATATTTTACAGTAAATAACATTTTTATTGCATCTTTTTTAAAGTATTTACAGTCTTTATAATAGTGGGGCATATCTAGTGGGAGCTTATATATATATATATATATATATATATATATATATATATATATATATATATAAAGTTCAGCCGTTCTTAGTTTGCTCCTACTGTCAACAAGCAAAAGCCACCTACTACAGGGTGCACGCTAGAGTCTACGACTTTACGGATGTCGTATTCCTATTGAATTAACAATTTTTTAAATTACAAGTACTTAAAGTACTAAAAACATCAGTCATGATATGATGTAGGCCTAACAATTTAATTTAGAAAGATACTTTTAAAAGTATTTTCTATTTAAATACTTTTGAAAGTATTTTGTTGTTACTTTTCTCAGCGTGTACACATTTTGATATAATGCGCATGCTCAGTGACGTCATTATTTGTTTACATTAGGAGCAAACTAAGAGAGGCTGGACTATATATATAGCTAGTATATGGAAGCTAGCATATCCAGTGGGAGTGGGAGCTAGCGGGGCATATCTTAAGACACCCAGGTCTTAAGAACCTGGTATGATGGAGGGTAATATTGAGGGAGTGAACTGTAGGGGGAGGCGAAGGTTAGAATATATAAAGCAAATTACAAAATATGTAAGGTGTTACTGGTAGTATGTAGATATGAAACGACTTGCGCAAGATAGAACAGCTTGGAGAACTGCATCAAACCAGTCGAGAGGCTAATGACAAAAAAGTGAGAGATTTTTGATAAATCCGTTTTTTGCAGCAACATTACGCCATAGTTTCATTAGAAGCACGTCCTCGACGTGAAGAACAAGTAAACGAATTTTCAGAATAATGAAATTTTATATTTTTAATTTATTTCACTGGACTCTGTTCTGTATTTTATCAACGCTGCGAATTTAAATGCTTTACTGTGCGTATAAACAATATTGAAATTGTGTAATTATAAAACAAGTTTCTCGGATCCGTTTTGGTTAAGGTCAGGGTACGGTTAACCGGATTTCGGATAAAAGGGTTTTTACTGTATAAAGTAATTGGTGGTATACAACTATTTATTTACCTCACAAGATCTCAAACGGATTGCTGTGACAATCACAACGTGAGAATTTTAACTTTGTAACGTCGCCACCTGAATAACATCACCATCAAAACTTCAATTCAATTATTTTTTTCTTTACTCCACAAAATTTCGTAACTTCTTTTACCAATTTTCATTTTAAATCTTTTTTCAGGATCCCGAAAGCGTCCTCTTTACAACCTTGTAAGAATTATTTAAATCCGTTGAGTAGAACTCTACATGTAAGGGTAAACAGATCTCCTCATTTAAAATAAATTGGGCCACATTTTTCCTTTTTAGATATAAATAGGGTATAGATGGTAAATTTGTATGCAAAAGTAGAAAAAATATTATTATGTTGGTTGTATCTAGAAGACTACCAAATGCAGTCTAGGACATGTCAAGTTTTCTTGTTGGTGGCAATTTTTAAAATTGAAAACTACCATTTTCCTTTGTCCGTCCGTCCGTCACAACTAGATGTCAGAAACTACAAAAGTATTCAAACAAGAGAAACAAATGGTTTTCAGATTCATGATCTACACAAAAAGTAAATAAGCCTAAATTGGGTTTGAAGTTCCGGTTTCGATCAGAAGTGTCCCAAAACCGGAAGTCAAGAAATCAAAGTCAGAAACTACAAGAGATAGTAACAAACGGTTTTCGGATTCGTAATGTACACAATTATTTGCACTCAATCTACTTGTTCCAGGGCTACAAAAAATAGTGTTTATTATCACATGGCCAGGCAATTATATGACTGAAGCATTTAAGAACAGAAGAGGTAGAGGTGTAAAAGACACTAATCAGACTTATCACATCTAAGAGTAATGAATTTCATTATACAGCCAGACCCTGTGGTGAATGAAGTAAAGGTGTCATTTTCAGGGTGGAAAGTAGATGTCTTTCAGTGGGCCTAGCATGCTGATAACCAAATTTTTCCACTCAGTGATGAAGACAATTGTAAACCACTTCACTCCTTATTTTATGTTATAAAGCCTCTAGAGGTTCAAACCAGCCTTTCGGCTGATGACCTAAACAACAACAATCTACATACACAAAAACTTAGTGAGCCTGAATTGGGTATGAAGTTTCAGTTTCGAAAGGAAATGGCCAAAAACGGAAAGTCAAGAAATCAGAGTCGGAATTTGGAAACAAAAATAGTGTCATTCGATTCGACTTAAAGGGTAGATACAGAAATCACTAATGTTTTTTGCCATGAGCCAAAGGTAAACTGTTTTAAAAATTGGCACTAGTTGAGACGCGTACTGTCATGAAACGAATTTTTACTTTCTCTTGCCCATATGAATATATAGAAAGAAAAGTATTGTTTTCATGCCGATTTTTCGAAATCGAGTTTTCACCGGATCTACACGTTTACAGACCCCCGAACCCTAAATACATGTTTTTAGCGAGTGGTCTGTGTACGTGTCTGTGTGTGTGTGTGTGTGAACAGAATATCTCAAGTACGGAACATCGTACAAACTTGAAACTTAAGTTAAATACCACTAGAGGACCCGACACAAACATATTCAACAAAATCGGTCAACCGGAAGAAGTAGTTTATTCGTGTAATTTTTCACTTTTTTGCGATTTTCTCAATAACGGCTTCTACGATTTTTTTTAAAATCGCCTCATTTACTCCATTTTTTATTTTCTAAAAGATAGGGTAGGCGCCATGTTTGCTGAAATTCTTGGGAATGTTGTTTCCTCGCAAAAAATTGTTTTTTTAATATTGCGACTTTAATATGCATTTTAGCGCAAAAATGTATAGACTAGTATAATAAAAGTTGTAAACAATTTAAAAAATTACAACTTTTATTTTAAACATTTTTTGTATAACGCTTAGTTTAGCGGTAATTAGCGATTTTTTTGTTTTTTTTCTCACGAAATCGTGTTAAAATAATTGATTTTGTTTTTAAAGATTTCAGCTTTATTATGCATTTCACGAGAAAACAGTTACAATCAAATTTATAGGAAACTAAAAGATCTACAACTTTTATTTAGAGCATTTTGCTCTACAGAGTCTAGTTTAGCGCGAAGAGTGATTTTCCGTATTTTTAAGTCAAACAGGTTGATTTTCATTTTGTGTCTTTCAATCATGATTAAAATTAGGTTATGTTTATTGAGGTTAATTTTTTTTGTTTATTTCTAATGTTTTATTACTAATGTTAGGTTATATTGTTAATTATTTGCATTGGCAAGAGAAAGTTGTGTGAATGTTTCACACCAGATTTGTTATTGCTGTTTTATAATGTGCTTGTTACAAATTGTATATGTAATTATAATTTAATGTACTCCTCCTCCAATTACAGCTCTGCTCTTTTTGGGGAGTAATATTTAGAAATAAAAACAATCTGGTGTGAAACACACACAACTTTCTCTTGCCAATGCAAATAATGACCAATACAACCTAACATTAGTAATAAAACATGAGAAATAAACAAAAAACTAACCTCAAAAAACATAACCTTATTTTAATCATTAGTGAAAGACGCAAAATGAAAATCAACCTCATGGTTTTAAAATACGGAAAATCACTCTTTCGCGCTAAACTAGGCTCTGTAGAGAAAAATGCTCTAAATAAAAGTCGTAGATCTTTTAATTTCCTATAAATTTTATTATTACATTTTTGTCGTAAAATGCATACTAATGCTGAATTCTTAAAAAAATTGATTTTTCACACGTTTTCGTGAGAAAAAAACAGAAAATTGCCAATTACTGCTAAACTAAGCGTTATATAAAAAAATGTTTGAAATAAAAGTTGTAGGATTTTAAATTCTCTACATTTAATATCAAAGAAATTTTTACGCTAAAATGCATATTAAAGCCGTAATCTTAGAAAAACAATTTCTTAACGTGAAAACAGCCTTACCAAGAATTTCAGCAAACATGGCGCCTACTCTATCATGTAGAGCATAAAAAATGTAGTAAACCAGGCGATTTTAAAAAAAATCGTAGGACCAGTTTTTGAGAAAATCGCAAAAAAGTGAAAAATTACACGAATAAACTACTACTTTCGGTTGACCGATTTTAATGAAAATGTTCGTGTCGGGTCCGGTAGTGGTATGTAACTCAAGTTTCAAGTTCGTACGATGTTCTGTTCTTGAGATATTCTGTTCACCCACAGACCAATCGCTAAAAACATGTTTTTTGGGTTCAGGGGGTCTGAAAACGTGTAGATCCGGTGAAAACTCGATTTCAAAAAATCGACATGAAAACAATACTTTCCTTCTTATATATTTATATAGGTAAGAGATAGTAATAAAATAAATCTATTACAGATGTAGAGAAGTGTGGCTAAGATTTATTATTAGGTAAGTTATATAGAAAGTCGGACTCTCTTATTTCTAACTTACTCTTTGAATGATCCCATCTCTTTCTGATTGGTAAGAATATTTGTACCATGAATTAAATTATACAGAATTATCTAAGCCAAACAGATTCAAAAAGTCTAAAAAAAAATACTTTTATTATCTCTCATTTTATTATCAGAAACTGTTTTTTTTTTCAAACAACCACCAAATTTGACCGTTGCTTTATACTGAATTTTTTCAGTACATATTTTAATAGCAACTTTCTGTTAGTTAACCGGAAGTCCAAAATAAAGGTTCTAAAATTACGGGACTGAAGTAAATTTGGTCGTTTTGACAAAAAAATCTATTTTTGGTTCTGAATATTTTAAATAAGTAAACTTCTTTTGTATTCTAAAATATTCTAACATTGTGATTTTCTAGAAATGGTTGATCGGATAGATTATCTTCTGTAAGAAAATTGTGCATTGCATGGGGTGTAGTGAATTGAACAAGGATAGTGAATTGCGATGAATGAGATGCTCTTAATAGGAGTCCTAAAAAATCGAAAATAGTAGAAACGTGTTTTTATTTTTATTTTTTTCTACGATGTTACAAAATAGCGGCAAAAGATTTTGATTGTTTGGAAAACTATTAGACCACAGGTATAAAAACTGTTAGCGCCTTTGTAGTCGAGACAATCAATTGTGAAGGAAAAGTTATATCGGGCGGTTGGAAATTGTGTCGTTATGGGACCGGTACTGTATTACGTTAAATAGTGCGTGTGCATGCAGGTGGTAGCAATTGGTTGTAGACAGGTAGGTCTAAATCAATTTTTTTGGTTCTTAAGAACAGTATTCTATTGTTAAAGTTTGGTTTAAGCTTAAGTTTTGTTGTTGTTTATCATCAGCCGAAAGGCTGGTTTGAACCTGTAGAGGTTTTACTAAGTAAAACAAGGAGTGTGGTGGTTTACAATTGCCTTCCTCACTGAACGGAAAAGTACACTTATCAGCATGCTGGGCCCTCAGAAAAGCACATATTTTCCACTCTGCAAATGACACCTTCACTTCATTCACCACAGGGTCCAACTGTAAAATGAAATTCATTACTTTCAGAGGAGATAATTCTGATTAGTGTCTTTTACACCTCTACCTCTTCTGTTCTTAAATGATTCAGTAATTTAATTGGTTGACCAAGTGACAAGAAACAGAACTATTTATTTTAGCCCTGCAACTAACAGATTGAGTGTAAATAATTTGACACTCCACCTGTCTGTTATGGGCAGTTAAGTTTTGTAATAGATTTAATTTATTTAATCTAATTGTATTTGTTAGTCGGCTAAGTTTAATCATTAATTGTAATTGTTCATTTTGTAAATAAATAATTCATGATTATAATTTTAAAGGAAGTCTGTTTATTGTTTATTAAACACAGATCCCTTTAAAATTTGGTTAGCCAAGTTTCGGATTGATTATCACCGAATCTTCTCGATAATTGTTTTGTCTAACGACAAGTCAGTCACTAAATCAGTAGGGAAGAATGAAGTGAGCTTATGAACATGACGGCCAATGGCCCCATAAACTAAAAATATAAATAAAGAGTAATAAGAGTAATGTTGGTTCAATAAATCACACATTACCCACACACTAAAAAACTTCCTCTCTTTTTTCAAAATGCAGACACTACATTTTACTTTCTCTTGCCTATATGAATATATAGGAAGGAAAGTATTGTTTTATGTCGATTTTCCGAAATTGAGTTTTCACCGGATCTACACGTTTTCAGAACCCTAAACCCAAAAATCATGTTTTTAGCGATTGGTCTGTGTGTGTATGTGTGTGAACAGAATATCTCATGATCGGAAAATCGTACAAACTTGAAACTTGAGTTAGATACCACTAGAGAACCCGACACGAATATTTTCATCAAAATCGGTCAACCGGAAGTAGTAGTTTATTCGTGTCATTTTTCGCTTTTTTGCGAGTTTCTCAAAAACGGCTCCTACGATTTTTTTTTTAAATCGCCTCATTTACTAAATTTTTTTATGCTCTACAAGATAAGGTAGGCGCCATGTCTGCTGAAATTCTTGGCGAGTCTGGTTAAAAAATTGTTTTTTTAAGATTGCGACTTCAATATGCATTTTAGCGCAAAATGTATTCAGTAAAAGTTCTAGAGAATTTAAAATTCTACAACTTTTATTTTAAACATTTTTGTTTAAGGTTTAGTTCAGCGATAAATCAGCGGTTTTCTGTTTTGTCTTTCGAAATCGTGTAAAAAATCGATTTTTTAAAGATTTCAGCCTTATTATGAAAGTCATTTTACGAAAAAAAAGTATAATCAAATTTATAGGAAATTAAAAGATCTACAACTTTTATTTAGAGCATTTTTCTATACAGAGCCTAGTTTAGCGTGGAAGAGTGATTTTCCGTATTTTTAAGCTAAACTGAGGTTGATTTTCACTTTACGTCTTTCACTCATGATTAAAATAAGATTATGTTTTTGAGGTTAGTTTTTTTTGTTTATTTCTTATGTTTTATTACTAATGTTAGGTTATATTGTTAATTATTTGCATTGGCAAGAGAAAGTTGTGTGAGTATTTCACACCAGATTTTTTACGTCCGACTGTTATTCATACAAAGGCTAATGCAGAAGGTGATGGGTAATAGATGAAAATGAGTAATCAAAAGATTCTAGACTTGACCGGGAATCGAACCTGGGACGCCTGGCATAGAAGCCAGTTGGGCTGGCCACAGTACCAACTTAGTTAAGCTCAGCGGTAGACACGTGGCTCAATAAACAAATAAAATTTTAAAAAACGTATTAACAAATAATAATTATTTTGCATAAAAATTTAGATCTGCGATCTCGTTTCAGTTTACCGATCAGCCTGTTATTGACGCAATTTTCGGATATTACGATCGCCGCTTACGATATAAAATCCAGAGTACCAAAGTTGTCATAATAAACAGCGGTTACTGTATTATAAAAGCTAACAGAACTAATCAACAAACGAATATCATTCAGAGAAACAGAAAAAGACCTAATGTCTCTATACATTGATAGAAATACAGTAAAACCTCACTAATTCGGAATTCGCGATATTTCGGACTACTCCAAGAAGAGCAGGTTTTTTAATTTTTTTAGAAGTTTTTTAGTTAAAAATTAATAAAGTGCTACTTCAAAAAATAATAGCTTTTAACTGTCTAATAAAAATTTTTTCATCCTGTAATACATTTTTGGTTACTCAGTGAAGAAAACGTTCCACAATTTAAGCTAGTGAAGTGAGAAACCACATAGACGAACTTATTGAATTTGCAGACTTCAATCCGGAATTCAATGACTATTATCTTGTCCTAAGAGAGATGCGCCAACAAGTTATAAGAAAACAGTGTAGCAAAGAATCACAGAAAAAAATAACAAGTTTTTTTCTAAGCAACCTCAAATGATCCCTGAGGATATTTGTCAATCCTCTACTTCAACAAGTGCCAAATAATCGGTACGTAAGTACAGTGTTTTAATTAAATATCATTTTACACTGGACATTTATTATTTAACAATATTTTTACTGCCGTAAATATTTTTATTTCTATACTTTTAACTTTGTTGTTTTTCAATATACTGTACTGTAAATTCATTAAACATAGAATATTTCAGACAAGTAACGTTTATTTTTTAATTTTAATTGCCTAAATTATTCAATTTTTAGATGTAAACAAATATTCGCGATAATTCGGACTTTCAATAATTCGGACTTCACTTCCCCCCAATTAGTCCGAATTAGTGAGGTTTTACTGTACATTTGAAAAATCAATTGTAGAATATAAGGGTTTTCCAGAAGAAAAAGTTCAAAAAAATAACACATCACCTAGTGATACAAGAAAGAAAGTATTTTCGAAATCAATAAAGAAAAAATCTGGTGTGAAACACTCACACAACTTTCTCTTGCCAGTGCAAATAATTTAAACAATATAACCTAACATTAGTAATAAAACATTAGAAATAAACAATAAACTAACCTCAAAAAACATAACCTTATTTTAATCATGAGTGAAAGACGCAAAATGAAAATCGATCTCAGTTTGGCTTAAAAACATGTAAAATCATTCTTTCACGCTAAACTAGGCTCTGTAGAGAAAAATGCTCTAAATAAAAGTTGTAGAAATTTTAATTTCCTATAAATATGATTATATATACTTTTATCGTAAAGTGCATACTAAGGCTGAAATCTTTAAAAAATTGATTTTTCACACGTTTTCGTGAGAAAAAACAGAAAATCGCTAATTACCGCTAAACTAAGCGTTATACAAAAACATGTTTGAAATAAAAGTTGTAGAATTTTACATTCTCTACATTTTTTATTATATAAATTTTTGCGCTATAATACATATTAAAGCCGTAATCTTAAAAAAACACTTTTTTACGTTAAAACAGCCTCACCGAGAATTTCAGCAAACATGGCGCCTACCCTATATTGTAGAAAATAAAAAATTGAGTAAATGAGGCGATTTTTAGAAAAATCGTAGGACCAGTTTTTGAGAAAATCGCAAAAAAGTGAAAAATTATACGAATAAACTACTACTTCTGGTTGACCGATTTTGATGAAAATGTTTGTGTCTGGTCCGGTAGTGGTATGTAACTTAAGTTTCAAGCTTCAAGTTCGTACGATGTTCCGTTCTTGAGGTATTCTGTTCACACACACACAGACCAATCGCTAAAAACATGTTTTTTGGGTTCAGGGGGTCTGAAAACGTATAGATCCGGTGAAAACTCGATTTCGAAAAATCAACATGAAAACAATACTTTCCTTCCTATATATTCATATAGGCAAGAGAAAGTAAAAATGGGAAGAAATAAAGATATATTTTCAAAATAAGAACTCGAGCAAGAAAATTACAGATAGGCCTATAATAACATACAAGATTATCATAGTCCTAAGTTTACTGAAACAAAACAAATAAACAGAACTTAATGTATTAAAAGATCCTAAGAAGAAATATTAAATTATTGGAATATCAGCCAAGAATGAAAATTGGTATTACCTTCTAAACGCCAGTAATCATACTTCCATACAGGTGCCATTTGGTCCTTTGGAGTTTCACAATTCCAGGAAAATGTTGTATCGTTAAATTCTAAAATTTGATCTTCTAGGCAACATTTTCGAACGCACACCATTTCATTACAAGGACATACAATAAATCCATAAAAATAAATAATAATGCCGGGATCATTTATAGCGAATCTTTCGGCACAATAATTGTCAGGAGATAAAGTGCCGTGATAGTTATCTTTTCCATAAATGAGTAACGAGCCGTTATCGAGTATAGCTCCTTTATCCGGGTAAGAAAACACATCGTGTTGAAACCTCTCACAAGGAATTGAATTGTATTCTATCAACAACTCCAAATTTTTTGAATCATTTTCATCAAGCTGCATGGTATTCGCCGGCACAAATGTAAGATTAGGTAACCACCATGGATATACATCCACATTGAACACACCGTTTTCAACTACGTAACTATAGCTATAATTTAAATCAATCAATTGTTGTTCATCCGCGGATAATGGCACGCACTTTATATTCGCATCTAATTGTTCGTCCGCTTTACAACATTTTTTAATTTTAGGTATCTTATTAAACGTCCAACAAGTAGAACAATAAATACACAATAGAATTATTAAAATAGGAGTACATCTTTTAATCGAATTAATAATAATCATTTTATCATAAACTATTGTTTAAAATGTAAACAAAATTTAAGTATCATTAGCGTTAAGTGAAAGCGTACATTGCTGGACATCTACCAACGACGAACGCAGAAAGTAAACTAGCATGAGATCAAGGAAGAGGCGCTTTTAAAACTTGTATTGATAGTGGCCAACTAATACCTGTTGCTTCCCGCTGATAAATCTACTGTTGCTGATCTTTTTAAATCAGACGCAATACGCACTGAACTGGTATACCATCTAGTGTCATTTTTTGTAACTATCTTCTGCAAACTGAATATAATAGTACACAGATTAAAATACTGTGTAGGAAGCGAGTAACAAAGTTATGACGTTATTTAGATTAAACAACCCCGCTCGCTTAACTCCACATTCGTAAATCTTTAATTTTATTTACTTAATGATAAAGGATACTGAAATACTTGGATGAAGCTATTTTTTATAATATAATCTAATAGTTTGACCATAACAGACAGGTGGAGTGTCAAATTATTTACACTCAATCTGTTAGTTGCAGGGCTAAAATAAATAGTTCTGTTTCTTATCACATGGTCAGCCAATTAAATGACTGAATCATTTAAGAACAGAAGAGGTAGAGGTGTAAAAGATACTAATCAGAGACATCTCCTCTGAAAGTAATGAATTTCATTATACAGCCAGACCCTGTGGTGAATGAAGTGAAGGTGTTATTTGCAGAGTGGAAAATGTGCTTATCAGAGGGCCCGGCATGCTGATAAGCGTACTTTTCCACTCAGTGAGGAAGGCAATGGTAAACCACCTCACTCCTCGTTTTACTTAGTAAAACCTCTACAGGTTCAAACCAACCTTTCGGCTGTTGACCTAAACAACAACAACTTGATGGCCTACGGCAGAGAGGATTGTAAAACCATTTCAAAAAACATATCAAATTTTTTTGAAGTAACTGAAACTTGTCGGAAATGACATATTTTTATACAATAAAGTATTTCACATGTTTCTCGTTCTATAAAATTATTTCGAAAAACGCTCGCTTAATTAGATACTTTGTAATAAGTAAAAGTTCTCTTTTTGAAGAAAAAAGTGAATTTTTCAAATACATCGTCATTGTCCAACTGTATTAAATAATTCTTCCACTAAAAATTAATTAAAAATTTATCTTTATTTCATTTCCTAAATTTATACTGTTATCTTTAAAGAAGGAAAGTTTCTCGCATGCTTACTTTTTTACTTTCTCTTGCCTATATGAATATATAGGAAGGAAAGTATTGTTTTCATGTCGATTTTTCGAAATCGAGTTTTCACTGGATCTACACGTTTTCAGACCCCCTGAACCCAAAAAAACATGTTTTTAGCGATTGGTCTGTGTGTGTGAACAAAATATCTCAAGAACGGAACATCGTACGAACTTGAAACTTGAAACGTAAGTTACATACCACTACCGAACCCGACACAAACATTTTCATCAAAATCGGTCAACCGGAAGTAGTAGTTTATTCGTGTAATTTTTCACTTTTTTGCGATTTTCTCAAAAACTGGTCCTACGATTTTTTTTTAAATCGTCTGGTTTACTTAATTTCTTATGCTCTACAAGATAGAGTAGGCACCATGTGTGCTGAAATTCTTGGTGAGGCTGTTTACACGTAAACAAATTGTTTTTTTTTAAGATTACGGCTTTAATATGCACTTTAGCCCAAAAATTTTTATAATAAAAAATGTAGATAATTTAAAATTGTACAACTTTTATTTCAAACATTTTTTTTATAACGCTTAGTTTAGCGGTAATTAGTGATTTCTGTTTTTTTTCTCACGAAAACGTGTGAAAAATCGATTTTTTTTTAAGAATTCATCATTAGTATGCATTTTACGACAAAAATGTATATAATAAAATTTATAGGAAATTAAAAGACCTACAACTTTTATTTGAATCATTTTTCTCTGAAGAGCCTAGTTTAGCGTGAAAGAGTGATTTTCCGTATTTTAAAGCCAAACAGGTTGATTTTCATTTTGCGTCTTTCACTCATGATTAAAATTAGGTTATGTTTATTGAGGTTAGTTTTTTTTACTAACCTATTACCCTTTCTTGTAGGAAGATAGAAGTACCCTACTTTATTTTATTTTCTTTATGTATGGTTCTTTTTTTGTTACTTTGGTCTGTTAAGACTCTGTTCACTGATAACGAAAAGGATATTATGGAAAATATCTACCACATGAAAGTAATAAACGATGTAGGTTCAAACAATTTGAAGAAACCAGATCGGTTCTCAAGCAGAAATCAATATGCAAACCACGAGTAGGCCTACCAGACGAAACGGTAGAACTAATCAAGCAATCTGCAACTAGAAATCCTAACAAGTCCATCGCTCATCAAAGCTTCGAGTTAGGTGTATTCCGAAAACAACAATTCACAAAGTTTTAGACAAAAGATTGAAATAACACGCGTATAAAATTCAACTGCGCAGGGATTGGAACCTGACGATGGAGTTAAACGTTTCAATTTCGCTGTTGAAATGTTAAAAAAATTAATGAAAATGAATAATTTTTAGAAGATATAATTTTTACAGACGAAGCTACATTCCATATGAATGGGTGTGTTAACAGACACAATTTCGAATATGGGGAGCTGAAAACCCACATGTGATTTTTGAGAAACAACGTGACTCGCCTAAAGTTCATGTTTGGTGTGTTATGATGAAAAATCGTGTAACAGGGTCTTTCTTCTTTGCTGAAAAAACTATTAATGGAATTGTGTATCTCAATATGTTACACAATTATTGCTTTCCTCAGCTAGATAAACTCGAAAACATACAACGAATTTATATCCAACAAGATGGCGCACCCCCACACTTTAGTGCATTTATCTATCACCTAGGCTTTGAATGAAAAATTTCCACATCGATGGATAGGCCAGCAAGGACCTATACCCTGGCCTCCAAGGAGTCTAGACCTGCCACCTTCCGATTTTTTTCTTGTGGGGTACACCAAAAACATTGTTTATTCAAAAAATCTGGTGTAAAACACTAACAACTTTCTCTTGCCAATGCAAATACAAAACAATACACCTAAACATATATTTAAGTACATATATTTCGTAAACCTAAACATATAAAACAATAAACCTAACATTAGTAATAAAACATTAGAAATAAACAAAAAAACTAACCTCAATAAACATAACCTAATTTTAATCATGAATGAAAGACGCAAAATGAAAATCAACCTGTTTGGCTTTAAAATACGGAAAATCACTCTTTCACGCTAAACTAGGCTCTGCAGAGAAAAATGATTCAAATAAAAGTTGTAGGTCTTTTAATTTCTTATAAATTTTATTATATACACTTTTGTCGGAAAATGCATACTAAGGCCAAAATCTTAAAAAATTCGATTTTTCACTCGTTTTCGTGAGAAAAAACAGAAAATCACTAATTATCGCTAAACTAACGTTATACAAAAAATGTTTGAAATAAAAGTTAAAGGATTTTAAATTTTCTGCAAATTTTAATATATACATTTTTGCGCTAAATTGCATATTAAAGCCGCAATATTAAAAAAAACAAATTTTACGTGAAAACAGCCTCACCAAGAATTTCAGCAAACATGGCGCCTATCCTATCTTGTAGAGCATAAACAATTTAGTAAACCAGGCGATTTTTAAAAAATTCGTAGAACCCGTTTTTGAGAAAATAGCAAAAAAGTGAAAAATTACACGAATTACTTTCGGTTGACCGATTTTGATGAAAATGTTCGTGTCGGGACCTCTAGTGGTACCTAACTTAAGTTTCAAGTTCGTACGATGTTCCGTTCGTGAGATATTCTGTTCCCACACACACACACACACACACGCACACAGACCAATCGCTAAAAACATGTTTTTGGATTCAGGGGGTCTGATAACGTTTAGATCCGGTGAAAACTCGATTTCGAAAAATCGACATGAAAACAATACTTTCCTTCCTATATATTCATATAGGCAAGAGAAAGTAAAAAATAACCATGACCTAAATCGCTTGAAAGGAAAGAATTAATTAAGCATGCACCACCTTTAACTTTACCGATGGGTTAATATTTAAATATGAACCAAAAAAATTATTTAAAAAATTTGTTGGGCACCAGCTCTGTCAGCAGAGCATGAGAAAAATAAATAAAAAACTATATTTCCTTGTTTTAAACTAAATATTTAATGAATCTACTACTAACTAAATTAACTAACTACTAACAAAATAATCCTTAAAATACCCTAACCTATTTTAAAATATAGCCAACTTTTCTGCCGCGATTTTAATATAAAAACAAGAAAACTCAACCAAACCCTTAATAAATACGAAATGAATTTACCTCAAATATTTTTCCCCTCTCTTTTTCTTCTCCTCAATCTTCTACTCACTTCTTCAAAATCTGCCCTTCGTAACAAACTCCTCTGTTCCACACATAAGTCCCAAGAGAACTGACTTTTATTTCCTGGATCCGAACCAGGAAACCTCTGGTTGACAAGCCTCCCTCTTTCACCAACCTGGAGGGCCAACGGCAGTGGCGGTCCTAGCGGGTGGGCCCGGGCCCACCCATTTTTAATATGACTTGACTGAAACAATAAAACAACGAGGATTTTTTTTTCACAACAAGATGGAAAACAATAATGGTTACGATATTTACGTATCGCAAATGAGACGAATTAAACCTTATCTACGGGCATCTATGGCAGGGCAAAGACTTAGTAACCTGGCGATTGTATCCATAGAAAGAGAGTTAAGTTTTCCTTTAATGTCGGATCCAGATCCAGTTGTGGACAAGTTTGCAGCTCAGAAAGGAAGACGGCTACAGTTCAGTTTGGTTTAAAGTAAACAATAATCGAGAGTTGACTACTTTATGTGTTATTCTTTCTTCATAATTTTGACCAACATGATGGATGTGGACTTGATTTTTATATTTCAAACTGTTTTTGTAACTCATGTACTGTATTTAAAGTGTTCAATTTAGTAAATTTCTTATAAAAATTACAAGGTTGTGTTTGTTTATTCAATACTAATCCTGAAATAAAGATAGAATGTACTCAATCAGTTATCTACAAATCATGTATTCAATTTATAAAATCATAGACAAATATATATATATATATTATTTTATTAAACATTATTTTCCTTTGTTTGCACCACTACATATATGATAATGAACAGCCAAAACAAAACAAGATTAAATATAAACTCACCTCAGAGTATTATATTATTTCGAGATCTTTCGTCTCTCACGGAGACATCATCAGGAATTAAAAGACACTAAACACACATATAACAAAAAACATTAAAACACTTATGGTCAACGACCACGTCAATTATTCTCTGTATTATAAACCATTCCGCCCCGGCCGAATGACGGTATAATCAGTTGTACCTAGTTTTATTTCTTATCGCGACTAATAATTTGAAATAATTTGTCGTTATCGAATTCTGTCTGGCTGTTCATTAAATTTATCTTCTTATTTTTAAATTTATAAATATAATATTTTTCCAACTGCCCTAATTTGTTACAATCGAAACATATTTCCAAGATTTCTAAATTATTTTCGTGACTGCTTATTGTATGCCCTTTCGTTAGCAGATGTTCTGCCACATTAGAATTTTTACATTCATTTTTTAAATAAGCAGCATAATGCTTAGAAAATCGTTTTTTAAATGATCTATTAGTTTTTCCGATGTAACAAAAATTGCAGTCGCTACAATTGATTTTATATATGCCCTGACTAATATACTTGTCATACGATTTTTTATTGTATAATGTTGGTAGATACCTGGATATTTTATTAAAAGGCTTATAGGCAATTTGGACATCTGTATTACGGAAAGCGTTGGACATTATCTCGGTTATGTTATTCATATATTTTTGTGAACCAAAAGTCCTTTTCCTGGTGGAATTTATGTTAATTAACTGGGTTAGCTGTTTACGGGTGTTTTTAATTTTGTAATTTTTAATAACTCTACTGAATATTTCTACGTCATAATCATTATTCACTGCCAGGGCTTTTAAATGTTCAATTTCAATTTGAAAATCTTTTTCCTTACTACTATAGATGAATGGCTCTATGGATTAAATTATAGAATATTCCTATTTTATGTTCCCATGGATGGTTAGAAAAACAATTGATTATAGTATCATTTGCTATAGGTTTCCTACAAACAGCCGTTTCGACTCGGTCTCCTTCAATTTTAACAGTTATATCCAGGAAGTTAATAATAGTATCATGTTCCAATTCAAAGGTGAATTTTAAATTACTATGATAATTGTTTATTTTATTTACCATTGCTATATGCTCGTTCTTAGTTCTTTTATCATAGATCACCAATATGTCATCAACATATCTTTTCCATAATATAATATTATGTTCATTAACAATTTTATTTGTTACTATCTCATCTTCAAATTTCTGTAGGTATATTTCTGACATAATTGGCGATAGTGGACTCCCCATAGCTAACCCATCTTCTTGTAAATAACATTTACTGTTAAAGGTGAAATAATTTTGTTTACAAATATTCCGGATTATAGTAATGATTGTATTAATTAATTTCAGCCCTAAATTGTTATCCAGTAATTTATCTAAAATGATGTCATACGTTTCATTTAACGGAATATTAGTGTACATGTTGCTAATATCAAAAGACACCATTTTTGTATTATTATTATTATTATTATTATTATTATTATTAATATTTAATTTATTTAACGTTTTAACAAATTTAAACCTATCTTTTATTACATATTTATTGTCCAATTCTATGTATTTCCGTAGTACTTTGTCCATAACTTTAGCAATAATATAAGTTGGAGCCGTAGTAAAATTTATAAGGGGACGGATTATGCTTGTACAACATATATATATATATATATATATATATATATATGTTTTACATAGGTAAAAATAATGTACATTACATATATAAACAGCTACTTTTTAACTTAAAATATTAACATATAAATATATAAGTGGGCCCACCCAGAAAAAAATTTCTGGGGCCGCCACTGGCCAACGGGAAGGAGAACTACCCCAGTGATTGGCTTAAAGTTGGAAGGTGGAAGAAAGGTCCAAGAACACAGAGGGAGAAATACACTGGCCTAATAAATATCAGATGGTTGACCATTGGCTATATTTACAACTTATTGTCTAACTACTGTTATAATGTAACTTACTCTAACAATGGGTTTTTTTCAGGTATTATTTAATAAGTTGTTACTGAGTAATGGAAGTTATAGTAATTAGGAATTACCATAACTTCCATTGTTTGTACAATTATACTTTTACAATGGTACAAGCATTGACAACCGTAACAGAAGATATGTTAACTAACGTTTGGTTATAACCTGTGTATCGATTGGACATTTGCCGAGCAACCAATGGTGCACATATTGAAATTGATTAGTCAATGTAAAAATCTGGTGTGAAACACTCACACAACTTTCTCTTGCCAGTGAAAATAATTAACAATAAACCTAACATTAGTAATAAAACATTAGAAATAAACAAAAAACAAACCTCAATAAACATAACCTAATTTTAATCATGAGTGAAAGACGCAAAATGAAAATCAACCTCATTTTGGCTTAGAAATACGGAAAATCACTCTTTCTCTCTAAACTAGGCTCTGTAGAGAAACATGCTCTAAATAAAAGTTGTAGATCTTTTAATTTTCTACAAATTTAATTATATACACTTTTGTCGTAAAATGCATACTAAGGCCGAAATGTTTAAAAAATCAATTTTTCTCACGTTTTCGTGAGAAAAAAACAGAAAATTGCAAATTACCGCTAAACTAAGCGTTATACAAAAAAATGTTTGAAATAAAAGTTGTAGAATTTTAAATTCTCTACAACTTTTGTTATATAACGTTTTGCGCTAAAATGCATATTAAAGCCGCAATCTTAAAAAGAAAATGTTTTTACGTAAAAACACCCTCGCGCAGAATTTCAGCAAACATGGCGCCTACCCTATCTTGTAGAGCATAAAAAATGTAGTAAACCAGGCGATTTTTAAAAAAATCGTAGGACCAGTTTTTGAGAAAATCGCAAAAAAGTAAAAAATTATACGAATAAACTACTACTTCCGGTTGACCGATTTTGATGAAAATGTTCGTGTCGGGTCCGGTAGTGGTATGTAACTTAAGTTTTAAGTTTCAAGTTCGTACGATGTTCCGTTCTTGAGATATTCTGTTCACACACAGACACACAGACACACACACACACACACACACAGACACACACACAGACCAATCGCTAAAAACATGTTTTTTGGGTTCAGGGGGTCTGAAAACGTATAGATCCGGTGAAAACTCGATTTCTTAAAATCGACATGAAAACAATACTTTCCTTCCTATATATTCATATAGGCAAGAGAAAGTACGAGTAAAAAAACTGTTTGAAATGACAAATTCGATAAATAAACATCAACTACCTGTAAGTATTCCGGTTTTCATTTAATCCATGTTCAAACCCCCACATTCTGTTATCATGGCTCCGTACTAAAAACGAATTACAACTAAAAATCTGATATGTAACACTCACAGGACTTTATCCTGCCAATGTAAATAATGATTCATTTAACCTATGTTTTATCATTAGTAAATAATACAAAAAGAAAAACTACCTAATTTTAATTATGAGAGAATGACGCAAAATGAAAATTAACATCTATAGAACTTAAAAATACGGGAAATCACTAATTGACGCTAAACTAAGCTCTAGAAAAAGACATCATAAAATAAAAGTTGTAGATTTTTTAAATTTCCTGTAACTTTAGTTATCCGTAGTACTTTTGTTGCAGAATGCATACATTTCCACGCAGTGAGGAAGGCAATGGTAAATCTCCTCACTCCTCATTGTACTTAGTAAAGCCTCTAGAGGTTCAAACCAGCTTTTGGCTGATGACCTAAACAACCTGTACATTATATTATTTCGCCGTTGTATTAACGCAAAAAAGTGAGTGAAATATTATACCATTAGCGCTATCTATGGACTATTCAGGGTACTAATAGTACTCATACAATTCTATTTGACTAAAGAAAGTACAAATCTTAATGAAAGAATTAATTAGTTATTAAATTTTTAGTTCAATTTAAAAAAAAACTAATAAATATCACAATTATTAATGACGATAACCGTTGTAAAATAAATTCAATACTTATTTTTATAAATAAATAAACTTTGACTCATAAAATTATAACTTATACGGTACCTGCCTATAGAAAAGGAAATAGGCCCTACCAATAAAAATAAGGCAGAACAATCGACAGAATCAAAAATCACCCAAATAACATATTAATAAAGATTAATTCCACGAAGTAAAAAAAATACATAAATTAGAAAAACAAAATGGGTTAAACCAAAAAGTTTCCTAATTTTTGACGTACATTCTGAAAATAGGGTCGCCGAACTTATACAACATACCGCCGAATTAATGCAGCGAATTGCAATGTTTTGTAGTTTTAAGTAGGTATATGCACCACCGATTTGAGGGAATAGCAAACCCCTAAATTACCTGATAGTGGTTAGTCGATTTGAAAAGGGGGGCGAAATTCACGTTAGTCCCTCCAAAAGTCCTAGATTTAATACTGAATGTAAACATCAAATAAGATAGAAGATCGGGGAATCAAACATTTTTCACGATCTTTATCGCTTAACATCACTCTTTCAATAATTTACCACTCTAGAAGACAGATAAAGCACGAGAAAGTAAATTGGGCTTAGTATAAATTCAGTTCACAATTTTGTCATCTGAATCGGTGGAAAAGCAGTATTCAGTGACATTTATTAAATTTTCTTTAACTGGAAGTTACGGGCGAATATAGCCTCTTGTGGCAACTGTCAAATAAATAACTTATTAAATTTTTGAGTTATTAGTTTTTATGAATTAAAAAACTGTAATCGAGCAAAATATTCTTCATATTCTTCTGTTGCAATTTACAGCAGATTTTTCATTCGAGCTGATCTACTCCTATGAAAATTAGTTAACCGTCGCATCAACTTTTATGGTCATAATAATGCACAAAAAAATGTGTGACCTAGACCTTGACTAGGAATCAAACTGAGGATTCTCAATATGGTAGAAACTTCATGTTATACGCACACACAAACTTCGCCACAATACACTGTCGTCTAAGAAAACAATGCTGACTCCTAGGGCATGTATTTTTTAGGACCGGTTTCCTCCTCCTAAAATTTATGAGGTTCTCTACAGCGCTAATATTTCGATATTTCACTACTTAATTACATTAGGCTTATTATAGAATATACGTGTTTAGCATAGCCTACATCGAATTATGTCTTCAGCTAAATAAATTGTTACATCAAAGAAATAAACGCCTTAAACATTTGTGTTTTTAACAAAATCACATTTTATTTGAAATAAATTTTCATCGCAACCAATGATTAATGTAATCGTAAACCAATTTAACTTTCAAGAAAATTTATGAAAGTAAATCAAGTTTTTTTAACAAAGAGAAAATGTTTGGGTAATAGAAGAAAAAATAAAATAAAAAGACATCCAAGCCGACTATGTTACGTCGTAACGACTAACTCTTGTTTTAGGCAACCAAATTTATAAGAGTAAATTGTTAACTAATAACTTCGAGAACTGAAATCTGTGCCAAATGAATGTCGTGTAAACGCATAAGTATAATATAGGTCTATACTAATATTTTATTTGAACCCGTGACCGGTAACGTTTTACCAAGGATAAAGCCTCTAGTCTGGTTTGGTAATCCTGTGGAAGTTCATGGATTTAGTTGATGAATGGTTGTATAGAGGTCGCGGGTGTTGTTATTTTAGCGTTATTGACGTAGCAGTCTGAGATAGCGAGCGGCGAACAGCGCCTTGCAGTTGGATAGAATTGTGGATTTCATCCACTCTGTGACGTTCCAATGTTTTGGAGCAGGTGGTTTCGAGTTAGTTGCATGATGTGTCATTGTAGTGTCGCACATCGGTATTTTATTGTTATTACTAGTGTCATTTAAACTATCTTAGTGAATAGTCTTGTGATCTGTGAGGTTATATTTTTCCCGAGTTGAATGTAAAGGCAGCTGGACTGTCTGAAAATGCCTCTCTTTGGGAAAAAGGATTCCGCCAAAAAATCCAAAAAAGATGGGAAAGATAATGACAAGCAACCCTCTGTCGAAGACAAGTACATTCTTAAAGAACTACTTGGAACGTGAGTCGATCCTTATTTTTAATAGTTTTTAAATTGATAACATAGTGCGATTTTTAACTAGGCTATCAGGTGCAATCGCGGGTACGATTCAATTGTGCCATTTGTTATTTTTTATGTTGTTGCTTCTTGTTTGTTGTAATTTTTTAATTAAAATTTATACATTTAGATAATTTATTACCTGTTAGTTGTAACTTGTAGGCATATTGATATTGCATGTGGCCGTAATCCTACTTTTGTGTTAAAAGGACCTACATGTTTTTGTGCACCCACCTTGTAATGGTTAATCTAAATTGGATGATTTCCCGCAGAAATTAGAAAATTTTATGTGTAATTCGGTGTTTCTTTTGGACATCACGTACACATGTTCGCTACGTACCAGATGTCCTAATTGCTAACATTTTATTGTTCATCTGTTTTATTCAGAATGTAGAGAGGGTCAGTAGTATGTTGTAAACCTGTTAGACAGGCAAGGTTGTATTTCTCATAATTGTTTTGAATGATTAGAAAATTTATATAATAGAATTAACTGTTGTGTAAAGGTCTGTTACTCAAGAATAGTTTGTTTAGGAACTTTGTCCTATTATCTAATTCCATTTGAGCACCCTTATGTTCCTTCTTTTGAAAATGTCAGTTCTGTTACTGACCTTGTGAGATACTGTTAGTATAGAGGTTATCTTCTTAGACTTTAAATTAAATGTAAAAGGTGTGTGTAGTTGAATATATTGTCGGTTTTTCCAGAAATAAAGCTGAAAAAATAATTACAATTTTTTTACTACCACCTTAACATGATCATATTCCTTAAGTTTGATCTTTTCGTTTAATGAATTATGATGTATTAAATAATTATTAAAAAAAGAAATCCTATTAATATAAAGTATTTTAGTACATTTATTGATATAATCTTTTTTTTGTAATCCAATTAAACCTACTAATTGTAAAGTATATGCTGCAACACTTAAATTTAAGATTACCAATTTTTATCTCTTCATTTTCACAAATTTTATTACATATCTGTTATAACTTAGTCCTTCACCATATGAACTTTTAATGGATAAAAATGTTAATTTTTTTATTTATTTATTAATGTACGTTTATCATTTAAACAATAATATCTGTTAATTTAATCCATTATTATGGCCTAGAGAAATAACATTTAAATATAAAATAATATATTTCTACTACATTTATTTTTTAATTATTTGTCTTAAAAAAATTGTCCTTCATTTATATGTTGTGTTTAAAAACTAGTGTAAAGTTACTAGATTATACTTTTAATTTATGAAATCACCAAGGTATTATTTTTGCTTTAAGATTTTCCTTTCGAACTTTGATTATAGAACTCCCAAAAAACAACTCTATATTATAATTAAATGTAAATAATTTTGGAAATAAGTAACCTTGTCGTTATTCACAATCATTAAACGTTCTATATTATTGTATATTAATATATAACAAATTATGAAGTTCCTAATTAATTTTTGAAGTTTTCACAACTGTTCTGTAATTTTACCTTACCTAACCCTTAAAAAAATTTTGTACGCTCTATCTGTAGCAAAGTGAAAAAGTATTGTAATAGGAAAAAATTTAATAACCTTATTTTCATATTTCACTACTCCTGAAGCTGAAATGGTAGTTATATTTAGAATGTCTTTCGACTTTAAGTTAATTTTGTTTTGAAGCAAAATTACTAAACCGATAGTGTTGAAATTTTTTATTGAAAGTGTTCGCAAACAGCTGTTGATGGGTTTATGGAAATAGTCATGTAGTCTTAAAATTACAGATACTTTACTTCAAAGCAAAATATAATAATCCAGTTTTCTTATAAATCTTTGTAATGATTTTTATTAAACTTTTCTCAATTACTGTAGTTGCTAAACTCAGTATGATTATTTTTGTTTTGTTTTCTAACTGTTCTGCAATTTCTGCTAATGCAGGCGGTTAATTATGATTAATGATGAGGTTAGTTAAAGGAGACTGATATTTTTTGACCAGGTACAAAAATATAATAGGAACAAGTAGTATCAAATACACTGCACAACAACGGTACATTCTGTAACGGGTATTATCTTGGGAGTATCATTTGAATTATGGCTGGTGGATGAACCAGATGACATTGTTTCCACGCTTCCACATTCATAGTCAATCTTCTATAGTCATTTCCTATTATTCTATAATAGTTAAATTAATTTTTTGTTTCAATTTTTGATACTTTAATGCCATTTTAGTAATAACCCACCGGGTTGGTCTAGAGGTAAAGTCGTCGCCAAAATCAGCTGATTTTCGGAGACGAAGGTTCCTGGTTCAAATCCTAGTAAAGGTAGTTACTTTTATACGGATTTGAATACTAGACAATGGTTACCGGTGTACTTTGATGGTTGGGGTTCAATTAACCATACACTCTTAGGAATGGTCGACCTGGGTCTGTACAAGACTACACCTCATTTACCCGCCATACACATCATCCTCATCTCATTGGGTCATGGGGTTGCTTATTGTTCTGAATTGAACAGATTGCAACGTACACAAATTAGGAATAAAAAAAAATAATAATTTTAATAATATCTTCATTCAAAATTAATCCTTATAATCCTGCAGCTTGAAAATAATTCTATTTCATATAATAAATTATACAATAAATTTCTCTAACCTTTTTTAAGCTGCCTTGATTTCCTTCTATTTATTACTTACACGTGTTTTGGTGGATCCACCATAATCAGAGTAATATCGTTTGAAACTAAAAAAATGTTTAAATTTTTAAGATGTTACATCTTCTATAGATTTTAAAATCTATAGAAGTAGTAATCTAAGAAGTAGTTTTACAATTTATAGAAGATGTAACATCTTCTATAGATTTTTTAAAAAAATTTTTGTTTCAAACAATATATTCTCTGATGTTGGTGGATCCACCGAAACACATGTAAGTAATAAACAAAAGGAAATCTAGGCAGCTTAAAAAAGGGTAATGAAATGTATTGTATACATTTATTATCTTCCTGTAAGACAGGTGGAGTGTCAAATTATTTACACTCAATCTGTTTGTTGCAGGGCTAAAATAAATAGTTCTGTTTCTTATCACATGGTCAGCCAATTAAATGACTAAATCGTTTAAGAACAGAAGAGGTAGAGGTGTAAAAAACACTAATCAGAGGTATCTCCTCTAAAAGTAAGGAATTTCATTATACAGCCAGATCTGTGGTGAATGAAGGCATTCCCATAACAGGCAGGTGGAATGTTAAATTAATTGCACTTGATCAGCTAGTTCTTGGGCTAAAATAAATAGTTGTGTTGTGACTGAATAATGAAATGACTGAATAATTTAAGAACAGAAGAGGTAGAGGTGTAAAAAACACTAATTAAAGTTTTCTCTTCTGAAAATAATGAATTTCATTATACAGCCAGACCCTGTGGTGAATGAAGTGAAGCTGTCATTTGCAGAGTGGAAATTATGTGCTTTTCAGAGGGCGCAGCATGCTAATAAGCATACTTTTCCATTCAGTGAGGAAGGTAAAGGCAAACCACCTCACTCCTCGTTTTACTGAGTAAAACCTCCACAGGTTCAAACCAGCCTTTCGGCTGATGACCTAAACAACAACAACAAATTTATTATATGAAATAGAATTATTTTCAAGCTGCAGGATGCATTTAGCACAACTGGCTTCTACGTCGGGGTCCAGGGTTCAATTCCCGGTCAGGTCTGGCATTTTTTCATCACTCATTTTCATTATCATCATTGTCTGCATTTGCAAAAATTGCAGAACAGTCAGACGTAAAACCAAAAAAAAAAAAATTGCAGGATGCATTATAAGGATTTAGTTTTGAATAAAGATATTTTATAATAATACAGTAAAACCCCGATTATTCTCATAAATGGGCAGGTAGGGTAATTTATGACTGGGAAAAACAGATTAAGTGGAAGTGATAAAAAGAAAACTTATCATTTCCAGTGCAAGCTTTATATTTATGATCTGTATTTTCAAAGTAATAAATGCAATAATAAATTAAAAAAGTGACGTTCAAATTTGAAAATGAAACAGTTTTTTTCATAAAATTGATAGGACTACGTTTACACATGTTAAGTTTTTTACAACTAAAATTATTATCTGAAATTCCAAATAAACAAGCATGTTATCGTACAGAAAAAAGTACCTCCAAACCCTTTATAAAGTAGTTACAAATTTCTGTTTTCATATTTTTCATGTTTTGGTTAAATATTTTTAGTGCTTTGACAGGTAATCGGTTGTTTGTTGTACTTCAAATCTGTACAGTTCTGATGTGTTTATCCTTGCTTGCTAAAAACATTAGTCGTATAATAAATGTATCATTTGTGGCGCAAATATAATATTAATTGTAGTACTTATAAATTATTATTAATAAAACTACTCTTGTGCCAGGATATTAAATTAAATATACATGTTTTCATATGTAAGCTACAATTTATGACGAAATGTTAATTTTTCATTGTCTCGTGATCTTATATTTTGAATGACCTGTTGCTCATTTATGGTGAGTTATTTTTATTCTGTTAAACTGGTATATAGTAGTTCTATCTGGTAAATGGAAGTTCTAATTTTTATAAAACCGGTACACTGTCGTTAGTCCATAATTCAAATGAGAAGTCCAGAAGTAAAGGTTACCAATTAGTAAAGACTTACTTGCTAAATTAATTTATAATGCGTTTTAAAGCTTATAGGGTAGAAACTGATAGACAGAATATAATAAAGAACTTAGGATTGTTGGGTATCATGAAGATGAGTTGAAATACAGATATTAAAAATTTTCTGCTGTCACAATACATATCTAGTTAGACAGTGAGAAAATAAAAAATTCATGCAGATTACAAAGATTTTTACTTTCTCTTGCCTATATGAATATATAGGAAGGAAAGTATCGTTTTCATGTCGATTTTACAAAATCGAGTTTTCACCGGATCTACATGTTTTTAGCGATTGGTCTGTGTGTGTGTGTGTGTGTGTGTGTGTGTGTGTGAACAGAATATCTCAAGAACGGAACATCGTATGAACGTGAAACTTAAAACTTTAGTTACATACCACTACCGTACCCGACACAAACATTTTCATCAAAATCGGTCAACCGGAAGTAGTAGTTTATTCATGTAAATTTTCACTTTTTTGTGATTTTCTCAAAAACTGGTCCTACGATTTTTTTAAAAATCGCTTGGTTTGTTAAATTTTTTATGCTCTACAAGATAGGGTAGGCGCCATGTTTGCTGAAATTCTTGGTGAGGCTGTTTTCATGTAAAAAAGTTGTTTTTCTAAGATTACGGCTTTAATATGCATTTTAGCGTAAAAATTTATTTGATAAAAAATGTAGAGAATTTAAAATCCTACAACTTTTATTTCAAACATTTTTTTGTATAACGCTTAGTTTAGCAGTAATTAGCAATTTTCTGTTTTTTTTCTCACGAAAACGTGTGAAAAATCGATTTTTTTTAAGAATTCATCATTAGTATGCATTTTACGACAAAAATGTATATAATAAAATTTATAGGAAATTAAAGTATGTACAACTTTAATTAGAGCATTTTTCTCTACAGAGCCTAGTTTAGCGTGAAAGAGTGATTTTTCGTATTTTTAAGGCAAACTGAGATCAATTTTCATTTTGCATCTTTCATATATGATTAAAATTAGGTTAGTTTTTTGTTTATAATTAATGTTTTATTACTAATGTCAAGTTTATTGTTAATTATTTGTATTGGCAAGAGAAAGTTGTGTGAGTGTTTCACACCAGATTTTTTAATTTAGAATATATACACGGAAAGTTAAGACAAATATTTTAGGTTAAAAACTTAAGTATTTTATTAGTGATGGGATGAGTTGTAGGAAACTGATACTTACTTTGTACCTGATACAAGAAACATACTAGGAACAGGTACTGTGAGTAAGCAGTAAAAACAACTCTGTACATTCTGTACAAAGTAGTACAAGTTATTGATTACTCAGGAGTTACTTACAAATATAAATAATTTAACAAGGGAATGAGAGGTAAGAGGGAAAATGTTTGTGTTATTTAATATTTATTGCACTATAGTAGGATTATATACATAAATAAATATTTATTATCCATCCTACAGCCTAAATTCAATCATATTTTTAAAATATTTAATTTTTTACTGACCTGTTACAGCTGCTATATCACTTGTTTTTTTTTACCTTTTTTTTTATATAATCCTACTTTCTACTGATAAGTTTCAGATGATCCACCGTCTTCAAAGTACATGAAATTTATTGTGTTGTTGATTAGGTCATCAGCCAAAAGGCTGGTTTGAACCTGTAGAGGTTTTACTAAGTAAAACGAGGAGTGAGATGGTTTACCATTGCCTTCCTCACTGAATGGAAAAGTACGCTTATCAGCATGCTGGGCCCTCTGAAAAACATATATTTTCCACTCTGCAAATGACACCTTCACTTCATTCACCTTAGGGTCTGGCTGTATAATGATAATCATTACTTTCAGAGGAGATAACTCTGATTAGTGTTTTTTACACCTCTACCTCTTCTGTTCTTAAATGATTCAGTCATTTAACTGGCTGACCATGTGATAAGAAACAGAACTATTTATTTTAGCCCTGCAATGAACAGATTGAGTGTACATAATTTGACACTCCACCTGTCTGTTATGGGCACATGAAATTAATACTAAACTTTAAAAAAATTTATGAAAATTTTCAGAAGATGTTGTATTTTCAGTCAGTCAGATAAGTTTTAATATGAATGACGGAAGATACTACATCTTCTAGAATATTTTAATAAATTTATTAAAATTCTGGTTTCAATTTTATGTACTCTGATGATGATGGGTCCTTTGGAACTTGTTAAAAAATTTATTAGAATTTTCAGAAGATGTATCTTCCGTCATTCAGATAAAACTCTTTTATCTTTAGTCTGAAAATACATCTTCTGAAAATTTTAATAAATTTTTTTAATAAGTTTCGGAGGACCCACCATCATCAGAGTACATGAAATTGAAACTAAACTTTTAATAAATTTATTAAAATGTTCTAGAAGATGTATCTTCAGTCATTCATATAAAACTCTTATGTCTGAATGACTGAAGATACAACATCTTCTAGAATATTTTATTAAATTTAGTTTTAATTTCATATACTTTGATGATGGTGGGTCATCTGGAACTTGTTAAAAAATTTATTAAAATTTTCAGATGTATCTTCTGATAAAAAAAATTTAATATTTAAATGACTGAAGATATAACATCTTCTAGAATATTTTAATAAATTTATTTAAAGTGTAGTTTCAATTTATGTACTTTGAGGATGGTGGGTCCTTCGAAACTTGTCAGTAAAAAGTGAAATTTTATAAAAAAAAGTAAAAAAGGAAAACTGTAACAGGCGAGTGAAAAATTAAATATTTTTACAAATGATACTTAAATAAGTTCTTAAGATTGTAGAATAGAAAGTCTAGAGAAAACATAATTAACAAGCGCCTCATCGAATGTAAACTATGTTCTTGATTTTGTTTCTTAGTTACATTGTTATTTTTAGTACATGGTTACTATATTTTAGGTGAGTTTGAATAGTCCAGTTGATCAGGTATTACTGTACACCAAAGACCACAGAAGCAACAGTTTTGTCTCAAGTATTGGCAGGCCGGCCTGTTGGCGTAGTGGTTAACGCAACTGGCTTCTATGCCAGGGTCCTGGGTTTGATTCCCGGTCAGGTCTGGCATTTTTTCATCACTCATTTTCATATATCATCTTCTCCACCGTCTGCATTAGCAGAAATTGCAAAACAGTCAGACGTAAAACAAAATAAAAGAATCAAGTATTTACTTTTATCAGGTCCAAATTTTCAGTCTTCTACGACTTGCCATGTCACTAGTTTTAATACAACGAAGTACAGCAAAAATATTTTGTTAGATGATTATGCTCCATAAGTCTTGGTTTACACAATAATATGAAATGATATAAAAGTTAAAAAAATGCCAGACCGGACGGGGATTTAAACCAGCGACCCATGGCATAGGATCCAGTTGCGCTGACTGTACCATTCAGTCGGTCAAATAATTAAACTATTGTTCTTACCTCGGTTGGCAAAAATTACATGAATAAACGAATAAACTATCACTTTCGGTTGACTGATTTTGATAAAAATGTTCGTGTTGGGTTCTCTAGTAGTTAAGTTGAAACTTAAGTTTCAACTTCATACAATGTTCCATTCTTGAGATATTTTGTTCACACACCCAGACTAATCGTTAAAAGCATGTTTTTTGGGTTCACGGGTTCTGAAATTTGATTTCGAAAAATCAACATGAAAACAATATTTTCCTTTATACATATTGTATACCTAGATTCTAAGACGCAGCTTATTTTGGCAGTAGAAATTTTGGAAAAAAGTAAAATCTAGAAAAATAATTAAAATTATATTTTAATGTAAAGTGAAATTTTATTGCGTGAAATGGGTGATGAAACTGAATTAAATGTAACACAATATTGATAGAAATAATAACTTTCTTGAATTCACTTTTTTGATCGAGTATCAAATACGAAGGAAGTTTGTATCCATCGGCTGTTATGCATAACATAACTGTTATTCACAGTTTCTCGTACCCAGTACTTTTCTATTGTACTTCTTTGGTACCGTTCACATCGACCATGTAGTTTCTAGGTTTATGAATAGACTAGATTAAATAAATAGAAATAGATTTCTAGGTTTATTGAAATAGACTGAAGTTTCGTCTGTATTATCTATTTGATCAAGAATGTAGATATTATCAGTTTGTAATTTAATAACATGGTGCTGGAAATTAGCAAGCTGCGTTTTAAAATCAAATATTGTGTTTGTAAACGAGTCGCTTCTACGAATTCTGATAATTGTATCTAATTGTGAAAAAAGGTGCACCTTATAATCGAGGAAATACGGTATTTACGAGGTGTGTTCAGAAAGTAAGAACCTTTTTAAAAAAAACAAGTAAAACAATTTTTTTTAACACAATTTTATTTCTACATGAAAGCCCAAACATTAAACTATTTTTCGACATAGTTTCCACCGATGTTCAAACACTTGTCGTAGCGGGTGATCAATTTGTCTATACCCTCTTCGTAGAAGGTTCCCGCCAACGAATGTAGTCACGACTCCACGGCAGTTTTCACTTCATCATCGGTTTCAAAGCGTTGGCCACCTAGCTCGCGCTTCATGTGCAGGAACAAGTGGTAGTCAGACGGTGCCAAGTCCGGGCTGTAGGGCTGGTGATCGAACTGCTCCCAACGAAATTGTCGAACTAATGTTTCAGAGTCACCAGCGGTATGGGACCAAGCATACCCGAGGCCGAGCATGCTCGGCCCCATACCGCTGGTGACACTCAAACATTGGTTTGACAATTTCGTTGGGAGCAGTTCGATCACCCGCCCTACAGCCCGGACTCGGCACCGTCTGACTACCACTTGTTCCTGCACATGAAGCGCGAGCTAGGCGGCCAACACTTTGAAACCGACGATGAAGTGAAAACTGCTGTGGAGTCGTGGCTACATTCGTTGGCGGGAACCTTCTACAAAGAGAGTATAGACAAATTGATCACCCGCTACGACAAGTGTTTGAACATTGGTGGAAACTATGTCGAAAAATAGTTTAATGTTTGGGCTTTCATGTAGAAATAAAATTGTGTTGATAAAAAATTGTTTTACTTGTTTTTTTTTAAAAACAGTACTTACTTTCTGAACATGCCTCTTATATAGGCAAGAGAAAGTAAAAAAGAAAACTATAATATAAACTAAATGGTCGATAAATTAGGAAGGCTTTACTGTAATATTAGTACATATAAATTAGCAGATAGTATAATCAGATTTATGTAAATGTTTGTTTTAACTTGAGACTGAAATTAGAATTGAATCGTTAAGATTGATTGATTGTTTATGTGGTTTCCAACACATTAACTACAGCTGTCTACTAATTAAAGCCATAGCTCTATTCCTCATGTAAACTACAGTCTTTTGACGTTACTTTATTTATAGTATAATGTGAGAAAGCTTTGCTTTCACTCTTACAATTCTTTATTAGAATTTCAACTGATATTCTTTCTCATGACCCCGTGAAACTGTTATGTATTAGTAATTTGGCATCAAATGCCTACCATGCAATATGCAGTATACAATAATGTTAATTCCAGATTCTTTCAGGATCTGGTTATTTCTAAATAATTAAACCTCCTTTTAAATATATAATTAATTTTTACTTTCTCTTCCCTATATGAATTTATAGGAAGGAAAGTATTGTTTTCGTGTCAGTTTTTTAAAATTAAGTTTTCACCGGATCTACATGTTTTCAGACCCCCTGAACCCAAAAAACATGTTTTTAGCGATTGGTCTGTGTGTTTGTTAACAAAATATCTCAAGAACGGAACATCGTACAAACGTGAAACTTGAAACTTAAGTTAGGTGCCACTAGAGGATCCTGCACAAATATTTTCATCAAAATCGGTCAACCAGAAGTAGTAGTAGAAGTAGTACCAGAAGTAGTAGTGTTTATTCGTGTCATTTTTTCACTTTTTTGTGATTTTCTCAAAAATGGCTCCTACGATCAGCTTTAGTATGCATTTTACAACAAAAGTGTATATAATCAAATTTATTGGAAATTAAAAGATCTACCACTTTTATTTACCGCATTTTTCTCTACAGAGCCTAGTTTAGCATGAAAGAGTGATTTTCTGTATTTTTAAGCCAAACAGGTTGATTTTCATTTTTCATCATTCATTCATGATTAAAATAAGGTTATGTTTTTTGAGGTTAGTTTTTTGTTTATTTCTAATGTTTTATTACTAATGTTAGGTTATATTGTTAATTATTTGCATTGGCAAGAGAAAGTTGTGTGAGTGTTTCACATGAAATTTTTTTTTAATTAATTACTTACTTAAATTCTGTGCCCTAGAGATAACAGTGGTTAACTCCCAATTTTTGCGAATTAGAGTCAACATTACCTTTAAAAACAGTAGGAATGCTCTGTTGTATACAGTATTAATTCCTGTCTGCCTAACCTGCAGACTGATCTAACCTGCACAGACCAATCGCTAAAAACATGTTTTTTGGGTTCAGGGGGTCTGAAAACGTGTAGATCCAGTGAAAACCCGATTTTGAAAAATCGACATGAAAACAATACTTTCCGTCCTGTATATTCATACAGGCAAGAGAAAGTAAAAATGTATGGGTAATTTTGTTATTGAAAGATTTTTGTTCTAATAAACTTTAATGAAAATTATGTAATATAAGAAACCCTTACATAATACATAAATTACAGTTTTACAATGTATTAAAATAGTCGCGATTCATGTTTTTTAAATAATTACTTTAAAACATGATTAAGGCCATGTAATTCTTTTAAATATTAAAATAAGTCAATTTACATGCTAGTACCGTAGATTAAATATTTCATTAACATTTAAATTAAAGCGGCGAGGTAAAAATACATTTAACAAGTACGTTCAATGTAGTAATATTGTATTAACATTGTTAAAATTACACTGTTGAAGTAAATTTTAATGATCCTCAAATATGCCCGTAATTTCAGTATGTTACCATAAATTAGTTAATATTTATTTATTTAATAACTTTGACGGCTAAATGGGATCACTTAAAATCAATCTTCGGAAATCTTTTTCTGAGCTGAAAAAAAAACTTATTTTTGAATCTTCTTCTGTTATTTCTAATTCCTGAATATCTTCGTTTATTTCTTTTATCCAACTTGGTAGGGTTGCTTATGTGCTTGACTTTTTAATTATTTGAAATTCATGTTTTCGGTGTTCTTAGTAAATTTTTTTTTTTATAAATTTATTTATTATTTATTTACAATATTTTACTTAAATTTAAAATAACAAAATAACTTAATTGAAATTGAGATAATATTACTGTGACATCCTTTAGCCAGCTTTTTTTAATAAAAAAAAAAATTTACAATTTGAAATTTTTAAAATATTATTTTATAAAGTATTATGTAGGATCAGATGACCTTTACACAGTGAGACATAACTGACGTAACTGATATGTTGAGACATAACTACTGGAATTAAAGAAACAGTTAATTTTCCAAAAACAATTCCTTGAAATTACTTTCAGTACTAATATCGGAAATGAAGACTGTCTGAGATAATAGAACAACTGAGTAACAGGGTGAATGTCATAATGTCTTACAAACATTCCTCAACATGTAAAAATATGACCATTGTATGAAACTCTCTTTTTTCTCATCTAATCTGCTATTGGTTCAATATCTTTATAAACTTGGTTATTAAGTAATAGTACAGATATACCATTTTTCTGATGCTTTTTACCTATGCATGTCCTTAAAATTCTTCTTTCCATTTTTATGACCCTTTTTGTAAAATTATCCTGTTTAAATTTTTAGAGTTTCACTACACCAAGTTACTCTTGGTTTTACTTCAGTTTGATAGTGTGTAATACACTTAGATAATATATCTTAGTTTATATATTAGTACTATACTAAGAAAATATTTCTTAGTATCTTGTTTTTTTTGAAATCGAGTTTTTACCGGCTGTACACGTTTTCAGACCCCCTGAACCCAAAAAATATGTTTTAAGCTATTGGTCTGTGTGTGTAAGCAAACAAAATATCTCAAGATTGGAACATTACATGAAGTTGAAACTTGAAACATAAGTTAGGTACCACTAGAGGACCCGACACAAACATTTTCATCAAAATCAATCTACCAGAAGTAGTACTTTATTCATGTCATTTTTCACTTTTTTGCAATTTTCTTTAAAATTGCTTCTACGATTTTTTTTAAAATCACCTCGTTTATTAAATTTGTTATGTTCTACAGGATAGGGTCGGCGCTATGTCTGCTGAAATTCTTGGGGAGGCTGTTCTCTTGTAGAAAAAAATGGTTTTATTAAGATTGCAGCCTTAATATGCATTTTCGTGCAAAAGCGTATTAATAAAAGTGATAGACAATTTAAAACCTTACAGTTTTTATTTCAAATGTTTCTTTGTATTGGTAATCAGTGATTTTCTGTTTTTTCCATGAAAATCTAAAATTAATTTTTTAAGATTTCGGCCGTAGTATGCATTTTATGACTAAAGTTTATATAATCAAATTTTTAGGAAATTAAAAGATCTACAACTTTTATTTAAAGCATTTTTCTGTACAGAGCCTAGTTTAGCGTGAAAGAGTGATTTTCCATATTATTAAGCCAAACTAATGTTGGTTTACATTTTGAATCATTCACTCATGATTAAAATAAGGTTACGTTTTTTGAGGTTAGTTTTTTGTTTATTTCTAATGTTTTATTACTGATGTTAGGTTGTATTGTTCATTTCTTGCATTGGCAAGAGAAAGTCTTGTGAGTGTTTCACACCAAATTTTTCTAACTGTATACAGAGACTCTAAAAAAGGATTACAGTACATATCAAGATAACGCTGAAAATGTTAATATTAGCTCTGTATTAAATCTGTCACGTATGTATTCATTTCATAGTAACTAAATTTTTTATTTCTTTTTTATTACTATTACTATTTGGGTTAAAAGGCATTTCATCTAATAAAAGTATAAAATTTTATTTTCACGTAGGATAATGTACATTATTTAATTGACATATCAAATTTGGGATAGGGTTTGGGATGGCAGAAAACACAAAAAGGAAACTGGCTAGGCATTTTCTTGGAGTTTTTAAGGGAAACTGTGCAAAACCTTTACCTGGACAGCATTATCACTAATTAAATACAATATAATGTCTGATTTTCTTCAAAAATTCACTTTCACAAGTTATCCCAATTGTTTCTTATCAATTAATTTTCAATTTTAATATTATATAAACAATAAAACAATAGTTAATTTAAAGAAACCCCTATATACATAAAGAGACAAATGAAAACATTATCAATAAAATTATAAAATAAATAGTAAAATGTAAAACCATCAAGATCTCACATCTGTGACAAGGCCGTTAATGTTTTGAGAAACATTTTTTTTAATAATCGAACAACCCACTGGGTTGGTCTAGAGGTGAAGTCGTCGCTGCAAATCAGCTCTTTAACTGCTGATATTCGGAGACGAAGGTTCCTGGTTCAAATCGTAGTAAAAGCAGTTACTTTTATGGGGATTTGAATACTAGACAGTGGTGACCGGTCTACTCTGATGGTTGGGGTTCAATTATCCATACTATCTGAGGAATGGTCGGCCTGGGTCTGTACAAGACTGCACCTCTTTTACACGTTACACATATCATCTTATTGGGTCATGGGGTTGCTTATTGTTCTGAATTGAACAAATTGCTACGTACACACATTAGGGGTAAAAAAAAGTTATTAACAAGTTAAATGTATAATTTTTTATTATTTCTGATAGGGATTTTTTATATTGTGCTGGAAATTTAGTCAGCAAGGAAAATACATATTTTTACCCAATTTTACCTTTGTGTTTTTGTGTGGCCATTTAATTTTTAAAACAAGATTATATAGAAAAGTATTTATTATAAAAAGTTTCATCAATCAAATTTATTTAGATTTTTTTCAAACAGATACAGACTAATCTAAATAATGATATATTTTAGTCTTCACTAACCTTGATTTTTTCCATCACTGCTTCAATTTAACTTTTTATTTATTTATTTAAAATAACTTAAACATTTCCATGGATCCGCCTTCATTAGAGTACTGTATATATAATATTTAAATTAAAACTAATTAATGAATAAAACATTTTTGAAGGTGTTATATCTACAGTCTATTTTATAAAACTCCTTTAAATCCTATATCAATTATAAAAACAAAGCACTTTTTTTTGTGCAGGCTAATTTTCAAAACTACTGAATGGATTTTCATGAAATTTTGACAGTATATTTGTATTTATATACGCAGAAACAATCTCTTTTTAAATTTTCAAAAATGATAACCAAAAGGGCCCTAATGAAGATTTTCATAAATATGTATGTGTGTGTGTGTGTACACATGAGTAGGTATTGTTGAAGTTGATGAAGGGGTTTGATGACAAGAGATGTATGCAGGGGAAATTATCAAAACATTGTTTGTGTATATTAATTGTTGAAGTATAGTACCTACATTATGTAGTTGAAAGGGTAGAATAGAGAGAGACACGGGGAAATCTATCTAAACCTTGTATATGTGGGTGTGTGTTTGTGTACGTTGGAGTATACAGTCGATCTTGCAACTATGGAATTTCGGTTACATATTTTTTTTAAAATTGATTATACCATTTTTCGCGTGCGAAGCTGTGACAAGGCATGCTAGTTTTTTTATAAAAAAGAGTAATTTATATATTCTTATTTAGATTGATTGCAAACTGCAGGGTGCATTTTAAATATTTTACCAAAAATGAAGGTAGTACTGATTGAGGAAAGATGTCTCATAACTTCAGTTCTGTGACAGCTAGACCTAAGTGTTTGTAATTAAATATGCTATGATGTGACAAAAGCTTGTTTCCGTAAAATTTTACTTATATATTTTTATTTCACTTTGAATAATAAAATTGGTGGCAATTTTTAAAATTTTCATCTATCATTTTCTTTTGTCTGTCTGTCCGTCACACCCAGATGTTAGAAACTACAAGGATTAGCAACAAACAGTTTTCGGATTCTTAATCTACACAAAACTATAGTGGGCATAAATTGGGTTTGAAGTTCTGGTTTCTACCGGAAGTCAAGAAATCAAAGTCGGAATTTGGAAACAAAAGTAGTATCATTCAATTTCTCTTGAAGAGTAATACAGAAATCATTGGGTTTGAAGTTCCGGTTTAGACTGGAAGTGCCCAAAACCAGAAGTCAAGACATCTATGTCAAACTACTAGAGGTAGCAACAAACGGTTTTTGGATTCATAATCTACACAAAACTTAGTAGGCCTGGGTTGAATTTGATGTTCCGTTTTCAATCTTAAGTGGCCCAAAACCGGAATTCAAGAAATCAAAGTCGGAATTTGAAAACAAAAATAGTCCTGTAAAAAATAGTAAATAGGCCTGGCTTGAATTTGAAGTTCCGTTTTCAATCGGAAGTGGCCCAAAACCGGAATTCAAGAAGTCAAAGTCGGAATTTAGAAACAAAAATAGTATTTATCATTCGATTTCTCTTACAGAGTAGATACAGAAATCATTGGGTGTAAAGTTCCCGCTTTGTCTGGAAGTGGCCCAAAACCAGAAGTCAAGGAATCAGTCAGAATTTTGAACCAAGAATATTAACATTTGATTCCTGTTAAAAGAATAGATATAGAAATCATTCGGTTTGAAGTTTTGGTTTCAACCGAAATGGCCCAAAACTGGAATTCAAGAAATTAAAGTCAAAATTTGGAAACAAAAATAGGTAATTTTTGTTGTATATAATAGGCAATTTTTTTTAATGTGTGTACTCTGATGATGGTGGATCCTCAAAAATATTTCAGTTAAAGGATAAAATTAATAAATAATGTAGCCGCTGTAAGAGGTTAGTAAAATCATTTAAAATAGTTTTATAATATAGGATTAAACTTTACACAAACAATAGAATTGAAATTTACAATAGGATTAAAAATTTTCAATAGGATTAAGTGTGGGCTGAAGAGTGCATTATAAAGATTCATTTATAGAATTGAATTGATGTATTGAATGGATGGTAAAACTAATACCTATTATCTAACAAATAAAATAAAAGATTACTTCATTTTATCAATCGTAAATTTTTTTATCCAAAATTTAGAAATTACATAATGCCGTATTCCCTTTGTTACTCGGAAAAGCTCTAAGCTTCCCACTGTAAAACGCTTTTTTAAATCTGGTCGGTATTTTATAAGATTACCTTGTACAAATTATGAAACCAATATTACTTATTTATATTATATAATATAAAAATTCCTCTCACGAGACGTGTCTAATGGCTGTTGGCAATTTTTTCTTTGAAAATTGAGATCAAGCTCACTAAGCTTTCATTAGAAAAAAAGGCTTACCTTTGACCTACAGC
Organism: Catonia carolina; assembly: GCA_035578175.1. Lineage (NCBI taxonomy): Eukaryota > Metazoa > Arthropoda > Insecta > Hemiptera > Achilidae > Catonia > Catonia carolina. Next base: position 27,933,404 of record JAQMRL010000007.1, on the reverse strand, counting down.
AAAAACCATTAGTGGTTTCTGTATCTACTCTTTAAGAGGAATCGAAAGCCGCAATTTTGCTTCCAAATTCCAATGTTGATTTCCAGTTTTGGACCACTTCCGTTCGAAACGGGCAAAAACCATTTGTAGCAAAAATTACATCGTAATCTTAAAAGTTACAAACTTAAATTTTGTGTCAAATTAAAGATTAAATTAACCTCTACAATGTATTGGAACTGTTCGGGAATTTTCTTAAAAGATATTTGAAATAAAATAATTACATTTAGTGATAAAGAAATGTAGTAAATAAGGTTATTTTTAAAAAAATCATAGGAGCTGTTTTAGAGAAAATCACAAAAAAGTGAAAATAACACGAATAAACTACTACTTCCGGAAGACCGATTTTGATGAAAATATTCATGTCGGGTCCAGTAGTAGTATCTAACTTAAGTTTCAAGTTTGTTCCGTTCTTTTGAGCTATTTTGTTCACACACAGACCAATCGCTAAAAACATGTTTTTTGGGTTCAGGGGGTCTGAAAACATGTATATCCGGTGAAAAATCGACATGAAAACAGTACTTTCCTTCCTGTATATTCATATAGGCAAGAGAAAGTTAAAATAATTTAAACACCATGTTAATATTATAAAAAAGTTACAGATAGACTACAACATTTTTTCTGTGAAAAAATTGTAATCTTGTGGAGTATAATTTCAGGAGTATATTTGTGTGTTAATTAATTATTCATAAGTTAAGATTCGTTGTGAATGTTTTTAACAATAGTGTGTTGTTAATACATTTTTTGTTTGACTATAAAAGGTTAGTCAGTAATACCGGTTAGAATGACTGTCCAGTTTTAATACTAGTAAAAATTAAAAGTGGCCGTCCATTAATGGAAAAGTACCTTTCGTAGTTTTAATTAATATTTAGGCTTACTGTTAATAAAATTATCTACATACAACATTAATATGACAACAAGCTTGTTCTTAAAGTAACAGTAAAAACAATCTTTAATTCTTATATCCCATAAATATTCAAACAGTTCATTAATTATTTCAAATCGTAATTAATATTTAATGGGCCATTCCCATAGCATGCTAGACTACAAAGTAGAGGGTCCTGGGTTTGATTCCTGACAAGAAATTCTTCCAAATTGAAACCCACAGACAATCAACACAACCAGTAGTAGCCATTAATCTCCAAGCTTTTGATGCAACTTAAAAAGATAAATCTAAAAAAACTTTTTGATTGTTGTGTTATTTATATCAATTAATTATAATTTGTCTTTAATACACATTATCATTCTTTTAGTCAAGGCTTTTTTTGGTAAGAAGTTGTATCGTTCTTAAATATCTTAGGAAGTTGTAGGAACACTTGTGCTCTTAAAGAAAATAGGAGAAAACCTCAAGTCCAGTTAGTCTAGGTGGCTGTAATGAAACAGCCCCTCCTCTAGGTAGCTTTGTTATAAGCCCGATTACCCACATGAAGTAATTTTTTTTTTAAATGATCCAGAGAACTAAAAGAAAAGTATTAAAAATTTCAACAGTCGATGGGATTTGGGTGGTTTGGACATAACGATAAAAGATACTTGAAGTAAATATGTGATGCCAGATTAGAGGAAACTAAAAGACGTGGGACACCCAGAATCGATTTCGCTCAATTTGGGAAAAATTGTTTCTTTTGATATTAAGACGAACATCTTTGTGCATTTTACTATGAAACATTAAATGTTTTGAATGAACTTAATATTCCACCAGAAAGAGTGGGAAACTCTAAGAGCTGTGATAACTAAATTTCGTTAAAAATCCTTGACTGGATCCTAAACAACTTTTTGATAAAAAACAAATATATTTTTTGAAATAAAATACTCGTGTCTCCTAAATCGATCCTAGTCAACAGTTTAATCTAATGCAAATAATCATGTCTTTAGTTAATAGACCTCTCTGTCTTTCCAGAGTTTTTAATTTTATTAATATGATCATAAGAAAAGTAATCAAAGATTTATGATGTAATAAAACAGAATTATAACTAAGATCATTATTTTATTTTATTGATGGTATAGGCCTACTAATTTTTTTTTAAATTGAGTGATAATGCCTACATAAACCGTAGCTAGTGCATAGGTAATGTTATGACATGATATATAATTGATAAAATGCCAGACCTGATCAAGAACCCGGACCCTGGCATTATGGTTTGTTAGTGAGTTACACTAGATCAAAAATTTTGCAGAGAATTCAGTATCCTCGGTGAAATGAGACCATACAGACATTTTTAAGACTGTAATAAAGAGATAAATTTGATAGTTTCTTATGTATTTTTACCTGATAAATTGAATAAAATTGGTCCCAGTAATGTACTGTCATCAGTTTTAAAGATATCTTATGTAAAACATTAGAATTGGTGCTTAAAAATAACACAGTTTTGTCTTTAACGTGAAATACTTCGGTAAATGGTTAATTAAGATGTATATTTTATTAATTTATTTGCAGAAAATTTAATTCTGAAAAGTTTCATGTAAATTACTGTAAAAAAAATTAATACTAGATATTGTAATGGAACTTTATTTAAAAACAAAACAAATGTAATTGTGAAAAAATGTATAACTGCATGAAATATTAACTAATCTTGGCTATTGGTTGGAAATAACAGCTGATTGTTTATTCAATGCTGTAGATTTACATAAAATTAATGAATTTCAGTTTAAAAACAATGAAAAAATTAGTTATTAGTTACCTACAAAAGGTGCTCAAGGTGGCCCCCGTTCTGTTCAATACAAAATTTAGCTCGACAAATCCGTTATTTTCTAGCGCATCTCTTAAGTTAGGAGTATTCTTAATGGTTTATGCCACTTTTATTGTGTTATTCCGTAACTCTTCTTGTGTGTTGATTCGTTTTGAATAAACTGTTGACTTCATCCAATGCTCATAGAAAAAAGTCTGATGGCGTGAGGTCAGGAGACCATGGTGGCCATTTCAAGCCGAAATTGTGTATTGAACAAAACGGGCCACATGTAGAATGAGCTACAGAGAGATTGCTGTATAGTTCTGAATCACTCTGTATGTACCGTGTATCCTCGATTCCAAGATGCAGCTTATTTTGGCAGTAGAAATTTTGTAAAAAATAAAACCCAGAAAAAATCATCAAAATCTTATTTCTAATATAAAGTTAATATCTTATTCATAAATTAATAGCTCACCCATAATAGACAGGTGGAGTGTCAAATTATTTACACTCAATCTGTTCGTTGCAGGGCTAAAATAAATAGTTCTGTTTCTTATCACATGGTCAGCCAATTTAATGACTGAATCGTTTAAGAACAGAAGAGGTAGAGGTGTAAAAGACACTAATCAAAGTTATCTCCTCAGAAAGTAATGAATTTCATTATACAGCCAGACCCTGTGGTGAATGAAGTGAAGGTGTCATTTGCAGAGTGGAAAATATGTGCTTTTCAGAGGGCCCGGCATACTGATAAGCGTACTTTTCCACTCGGTGAGGAAGGCAATGGTAAACCACTTTACTCCTCGTTTTATTTTGTAAAACCTCTACAGGTTCAAACCAGCCTTTCGGCTGATGACCTAAACAACAACAAGTTTATCTTATCATGCATAGTAGATGTCTTATACGTAGGTTAGAGTGCTAATATACCCGTACAAAGATATTTAAGTGAATGTGATTGCAAAACACCATCAATGTAAGACGCACCTCGCTTTTCGAGGTTTCGAAGTAATTGTGAAAAAAGGTGCGTGTTAGAATCGAGGAAATATTGTATATATATTTAAAATCAGTTAGAAATCTGACTGCCATTATTGAGATTCACGAAAAACATTTGAAATTAACCTTACTACTCCACATTATGTATTAATTTTCACCACCATTTCATTTTGATGTAAAACCTAGCCTCGGAACTGTGGTCCTGAATTACTGTGAATTTTCCGGCAATGGGCATCTCGGTAGATGTGCATGTGATTTCACATGACTTTCATGTGAAAATAAAATTGTTAAGAAGAGTCTACTCGTTTTTTTCTTTATTTCAAAATGGTACTTACTTAAAAACACACCTTATATAACTAAGTAATCCGCTTGTTTCAAAGAGTCTGTCATCTTCTTTTTCAAACTTTGGTTGCAATTTTCTTTAATTCTTCATTTTATTTTTATTCTCCTTCTGAGATGTGTGTAGTTCGTGCACTCTTCCAATATGTGCGTAACAGTGGGGAGGGGGTGTATTACATTTCCCACAGATTGGTCTGTCAGTACCAGTTAACATAAATTCAGAGGTAACCAATCCTCAATCTCATCAATACTACTGTTTCCTTACTCATTTAGTCTGTCCCACATTTTTTTTTAAATTCTGTTGTAGTGTACCATCTTGCATTCCTTGTATACAACCCTATAGCTGTCATGAGTGGGAACAACGGGATGTAGGGGTGTTTGCAGCCCCCTAAAAAAATTATTATTTTGAAATTTAACATTATAATTTTGTAATAAAGTTACTATTTTTAAAGAAACCTCGATTTACTTGTAAAAAGGCATTTTATATTTGTTCTTTTTATCATGTTTGCTAGTTTGTTATACAGCTGAACTTCCTTTGTATGAACAATATCGTTTTTAACTTTCAACCTTGACTGTACTTTGTGAATATATATATATTCTAGTCCTGGTGTTATACTATGTACGCCACTATTTTAATATTTAAGGAGCTCTGATAAGTTTTTTATAAAATATGTTCTTTTACATGCACACAGCGAATACAATGTTGATGTACTATCCTCCGTAAAGTAATCCATATATGAATGTTTGTTTAAGGTATATCATTTACCAGATAGCTTTTTTTTTAAAGAATAAAGAACCGTTCATTCGCATATCACGTGCTTCACCCAGTTAACTCAATGCCATATTTTTGGTTATAGAATACACAATGAGATATAAATCACTTAACGCCAGCAGTTTTTTGTTATCTTTCATTTGACTTAGTTGTAAAGTAAACTTCCTGTAACCGGATCATTTGGGGCTTAGTTATTCATTTGTGTCACATCTAAAGCACTGAAAGATATCAAAGTATTGATAAAGTTTGACCGGTCTGTGGTGTTGTGGTCCGTGTAACTGGATTTTATGTCAGGAACCTGGATTCGATTCCCAGTCAAGCCTGGGATTTTTCATCTTGATAATAATAAATATATTGGTCTCCTACAACTTGCCTTGTTAAAAATTACAAGAAAACTCAGTACAACAAGAATAGTAATATTTCTTGCCCAATTGATATATGTTTGAGTTCTAGGTACCTTTTTCAATAAAATGTATCAAGGAGTCTCCCAAGGCAGTACAGAACAGGTCCAGAACAGAACTTATATGTTGATACATAACATCTGAAATACATATTTCATTTGTTGTTGTTAAGGTCATCAGCTGAAAGGCTGGTTTGAACCTGTAGAGGTTTTACTGAGTAAAACAAGGAGTGAGGTGGTTTACCAATGCCTTCCTCACTGAATGGAAAAGTATGCTTATCAGCATGCCGGGCCCTCTGAAAACCATATATTTTCCACTCTGTAAGTGACACCTTCACTTCATTCACCACAGGGTCTGGCTGTATAATGAAATTTATTACTTTCAGAGGAGATAACTCTGATAAGTGTCTTTTACACCTCTACCTCTTCTGTTCTTAAATGATTCAGTCATTTAATTGGCTGACCACGTGATAAGAAACAACTATTTATTTTAGCTCTGCAACCAACAGATTGAGTGTAAATAATTTGACACTCCACTTGTCTGTTATGGGCACATATTTCATTTATCAGATACTAAAAGTATCAGTACCGATCAGTACTTGGACCGAATCATACAAGTAACAGAATAATTCAGGATCTTAAAATTTGTTTAACAGGGCCTATATGTGAACTGCCTCAAAGCACAGAAATATTGAGACAATTTTACTTTCCAAATTACAGCCTCATTCATATAATACCTTTTTCTCTGCGATTAATATAATAGACATACATCTTGCTAAGAAAAAAAACCAATTTCTTTGGCGTCAGGGAGTAGTGAAACCACCTGAAGTTAAAATGTGAGTATCAAAGTTTTTGCACAACTGCATTACGTTCTCACTGCATACTAGATGATGTTATGAGACAGGAAAAGTTGTATCCACTTAGAATACTTTTTTTTTAATGAGCTGCCGTAATGAGCTTGATGAATGAAGTGAACGAGATATTTTAACAGGCTACAAATTCATAGTAAATCTGGATAAATTTTTTTAAGTCATTACTTTCTCGTAACGCAATCATATACAGTAATCGAAAAAGTTTTTGATATTTTTATTTCAACTACTCATTTCATGACCACTGAAGCCCCAAAAATTTATTGATCACAGTTCAAGTTTAATGCAGATTACTGAGTTTGCAAATTTGCATTACTTTTACAAAAAAGTTTTTACTAAAGTTGACTTTAATTTTTGTCACACCGTACAAAAACAAAATTCTATATTCACTATTGTTGTTGTTGTTTAGGTCATCAGCCAAAAGGGGTTTAAACCTCTAGAGGCTTTATTAAGTAAAACAAGGAGTGAGGTCCTTTATCGTTAGCTTTCTCACAGAGTTCAAAAGTATGTTTATCAGCATGCCAGGCCCTCTGAAAAGCATCTACTTTCCAACCTGAAAATGACACCTTTACTTCATTCACCACAGGGTCTGGCTGTAAAATGAAATCCATTACTCTCAGAAGAGATATTTCTGACTAGTGTCTTTTACACCTCCACCTCTTCTGTTCTTAAATACTTCAGTCATATAATTGGCTGACCATTACAGAAGTATTTCTTGTAGCCCTGGAATTAGCAGATTGAGTGCAAATAATTTAACACTCCACCTGCCTGTTATAAGCAAATCATATTCTTTGTATCATAGTACTTAGTATTCCTTGAATATTCCTCATTACGAAACTTTTTAACCCTTCTGGGAATTCAAACCGGATTGTTGTCAGTTCACCTAAACAATATATTCTACTGCGTACTTACCAATAAAAATTTATTTGGGTAAAATTAGAGGATTACATGACATTTACGTCAGTAGAATAAATCATACAAGGAATTTTGATTAAATTATAATCCATTAATTTTGTTTACAAATAATATTATTTACTTATTTTATTTGTCGATTTTATTTTTACTTTCCAACCTGAAAATGACGCCTTTACTTCATTCAATACATGGTCTGGCTGTTTATTGAAATTCATTACTCTCAAAGAGAACTCTGACTAGAAGACTTCAAAAAGAGAGTATAGGACTCTTCGGTTTTTTTTACACTCAATTGTTATGCAAATTACTGCCGATGCAAACAATGAAGGGCGGTAGATAAAAATCAGTGATGAAAAATTCCAAACCAGGAATTAAGCCTGTGATTCCTGACATTGCAGTTAGTTGCTCTGACTACAACCCAGGCCAACGCAGTATAGGACTTACTCAAGATACAAACCAATAAGTTTAAATATCAACACTTTATTAAATCCATTTACTATTTTTACTTTCTCTTGCCTATATGAATATATAGGAAGGAAAGTATTGTTTTCATGTCGATTTTTCGAAATCGAGTTTTCACCGGATATATACGTTTTCAGACCCCCTGAACCCAAAAAACATGTTTTTAGCGATTGGTGTGTGTGTACAAAATATATCAAGAACGGAACATCGTACGAACTTGAAACTTGAAACTTAAGTTACATACCACTACCGGACTCGACACGAACATTTTCATCTAAATCAGTCCACCGGAAGTAGTAGTTTATTCGTGTAATTTTTCACTTTTTTGCTATTTTCTCAAAAACTGGTCCTACGATTTTTTTTAAAATCGCCTGGTTTACTAAATTTTTTATTCTCTACAAGATAGGGTAGGCGCCATGTTTGCTGAAATTCTTCGTGAGGCTGTTTTTGCGTAAAAAAATTGTTTTTTCAAGATAGCGGCTTTATTATGCATTTTACCGCAAAAATGTGTGTAATAAAAGTTGTAGAGAATTTAAAATTCTACAACTTTCATTTCAAACATTTTTTTTGTATAACTCTTAGTTTAGCGGTAATTAGCGATTTTCTTTTTTTTCTCACGAAAACGTGTGAAAATCGATTTTTTTAACATTTCGGCCTTAGTATATATTTTACGACAAAAGTGTATATAATCAAATTTATAGACAATTAAAAGATGTAAAACTTTTATTTAAAGCGATTTTTTGTACAGTGCCTAGTTCAGCGTGAAAGAGCGATTTTCCGTATTTTTAAGCAAAACAGATCGATTTTCATTTTGCGTTACTAATATTAGGTTTATTGTTAATTATTTGCATTGGCAAGAGAAAGTTGTGTGAGTGTTTCACACCAAATTTTTTTATTACTATTTCTTACCTAGATATATTTTCTTCTTTAATGTGCGAGTCATCTAATAATAACGGGTGATTCAAAAAGAGCGCCGGTTTTTAAACGGCTGGTAAATTTTTGTTTATCGGTTGGCAACATTGTTAGACCTCATTTCTATTTCGGAGAACATTCCGATTGACGATTCAGTTGTAGTTTCTCTTGTTCGCAGTGTAGTACTCTCGCAGTCTGTGTCTAACCATGGAGAAGTTTACTATTGCACAACGAGTGTTAATCGTCATAACATTTTACCAGAGTGGAGAGAGTTATGCGGCTACTGTCAGGCGACTTTGCGGTACTCTAGGACGTAATGAAGCACCGAATGAATCAACAGTTCGCAGGCTCATGAAAAAGTTTTTTTGAGACGGGTTCAACAGTCGACCTTAAAAGTTCTGGACGTCGTCGTTCTGGCCGAACTGAGTAGAACGTTGCGTTGGTTCGTAACAGTGTGGCTGTTAGCCCAGCAAAATGAATACGTCGCCGTTCTCAACAATTGGGTTTACGATGATCTTCTGTACGGAAAATTCTTCGGTACGATCTCCAATATCACCCGTATAAAATTCAGTTTCTGCACGAGAAACAATGTTGTTGCTCCGTGAACGGTTCCAGGATCGCATCATTTCTCGTAATTCCGACCATCAATGGCCACCAAGGTCGTGTGACTTGACGCCTTGTGACTTTCATCTTTGGGGTCATCTGAAGTCATTGGTGTATGCCAATAAACCCCGAAACATCAATGACTTGAAGGAGGAAATTCGACGGGTTATAGGGCAAATGGAAGTCGAAACTTGTCGTGCAGTAATATCCAATTTCATGGACAGAGTTGATGCGTGCCAGCGCAGTAGAGGAGGACACATGCATGACATCATTTTTCATACATGAAATCGGAAGGTAAGATGAACTTGTTGATGTATTTATTTTCAGTTTTTCAATAAAATAAATCTCTTAATTTGATATATCAAAACCGGCGCTCTTTTTGAATCAACCTATATTTACCCAATAATACACTATTTACCTTTGCGATGATTTATAAATGTATTTATTTTTAGAACAAGAAATATCTAGAAAGGAACTTTTGTATACTAATAAAAGGTTTTATCAATCAGCTTTTTTTAGGTTTTTAAACAAACAGAATACCACAACTTTTTAAAGCTTGTGGTTATTTTTATTGAAGTAGGTTTTTGTTAAAAAATGTATTAATGTGATTAATACTTAATACTTAATCAATTCTGTTATTTCTATTGTAATTGTGGTCATTCAAACTCTTTGAAAAGATATTTTGTTTGATTTATGATATCAGTTCAAAAAAGTACAATGAAAGGATTGTAGGGAACCAGAGCTCTTTAAATATTAAAAAATCTGGTGTGAACACTCACACGACTTTATCTTGCCAATGCAAATAATTTAAACAATGTAACCTAACATTAGTAATAAAACATTAGAAATAAACAAAAAACTAACCTCAAAAATACATAACCTAATTTTAATCATGAGTGAAGTCGCAATATGAAAATCAACCTCAGTTTGGCTTGAAAATACGAAAAATCATTCTTTCACACTAAATTAGGCTCTGTAGAGAAAAATGCTTTAAATAAAAGTTGTAGATCTTTTTATTTCCTATAAAATTAATTATATACACTTTTGTCGTAAAATGCACACTAAGGCCGAAATCTTTAAAAAATAGATTTTTCACACGTTTTCGTGAGAAAAAAACAGAAAATCGCTAATTACTGCTAAACTAAGCGTTATACAAAAAAAAATGTTCGAAATACGAAGTGTAGGTTTTTAAATTCTCTACAACTTTTATTATATAAGTTTTTGCGCTAAAATTTATAATGAAGCCGTAATCTTAAAAAAACTATTTCTTTACGTGAAAACAGCCTCACCGAGAATTTCAGCAAACATGACGCCTACCCTATCTTGTAGAGCATAAAAAAATGAGTAAACCAGGCGATTTAAAAAAAAAATCGTAGGACCAGTTTTTGAGAAAATCGCAAAAAATTGAAAAATTATACTAATAAACTACTACTTCCGGTTGACCGATTTTGATGAAAATGTTCGTGTCGGGTCCGGTAGTGGTATGTAACTTAAGTTTCAAGTTCGTACGATGTTCCGTTCTTGAGATATTCTGTTCACACAGACACACACACACACACACAGACCAATCGCTAAAAACATGTTTTTTGGGTTCAGGGGGTCTGAAAACGTGTAGATCCGGTGAAAACTCGGATTTCGAAAAATCGACATGAAAACAATACTTTCCTTCCTATATATTCATATAGGCAAGAGAAAGTAAAAAGTACAATGAAAGGATTGTAGGGAACCAGAGAGCTCCTTAAATATTAAAAAAAATTTAATCTTTGTATACACAACCAACGAACTTACTTTGTTACGAATGGAGATCACAATCATCGTTGCTATTAGGCATTTGATTTTGTCTTTGTTAACAAATTAACAAACTTTTAACAACGATTTATGAACATATGTGATACAAAATGCAAAAAGGGACCTCTTGTTGGAAAAGTAAACTTTTCAGTACAGCACAAGCTCAAAAACTTAACCATTTGTGAACTTTGAGGTTGTGAAGTTTTTGAAATGTCAAGTTATCCAGAATGAGGGGTAGATTAAAGAGCAGAACTAAATATTGGCTGCAAATTATTATTACTTTCTCTTGCCTATATGAATATATAGGAAGGAAAGTATTGTTTTCATGTCGATTTTTCGAAATCGAGTTTTCACCGGATCTATACGTTTTCAGACCCCCTGAACCCAAAAAACATGTTTTTAGCGATTGGTCTGTGTGTGTGTGTGTCTGTGTGTGAACAGAATATCTCAAGAACGGAACATCGTACGAACTTGAAACTTGAAACTTAAGTTACGTACCACTACCGGACTCGACACGAACATTTTCATCAAAATCGGTCAACCGGAAGTGGTAGTTTATTCGTGTAATTTTTCACTTTTTTGCGATTTTCTCAAAAACTGGTCCTACGATTTTTTTTAAAATCGCCTGGTTTACTCAATTTTTTATTCTCTACAAGATAGGGTAGGCGTCATGTTTGCTAAAATTCTGCGTGAGGCTGTTTTCACGTAAAAACGTTGTTTTTTTAAGATTACAGCTTTAATATTCATTTTAGCGCAAAACTTTATATAATAAAAGTTGTAGAGAATTGAAAATTCTACAACTTTTATTTCAAACAATTTTTTGTATAACGCTTAGTTTAGCGGTAACTTGCGATTTTCTGTTTTTTTTCTCACGAAAATGTGTGAAAAATTAATTTTTTTAAGATTTCGGCCTTAGTATGCATTTTACGACAAAAGTGTATATAATTTAATTTATAGAAAATTAAAAGATCTACAACTTTTATTTAAAGCATTTTTCTCTACAGAGCCTAGTTTAGAGAGAAAGAGTGATTTTCCGTATTTCTAAGCCAAACTGAGGTTGATTTTCATTTTGCATCATTCACTCATGATTAAAATAAGGTTATGTTTTTGAGTTTAGTTTTTTGTTTATTTCTAATATTTTATTAATAATGTTAGGTTTATTGTTAATTATTTGCATTGGCAAGAGAAAGTTGTGTGAGTGTTTCACACCAGATTTTATTTTTAATGTAAACCTTACATGTGATTTGGTTGATCCACCATCGTCAAGAGTATATAAAATATATTTTTAAAACCAGTTAAAATATGTAGAAGATGTGGTTTCTTCAGTCATCTATATAAAACAGTTTAATTCTTCTAATCGACCATAAATATGAAAAATCTGGTGTGAAACACTCACACAACTTTCTCTTGCCAATGCAAATAATTAACAATAAACCTAACATTAGAAATAAACAAAAAACTAACCTCAAAAAACATTAGTGAAATACGCAAAATTAAAATCGACCTCAGTTTGGCTTAAAAATACGGAAAATCGCTCATTCACGCTAAACTAGGGACTTTACAAAAAAATGCTTTAAATAAAAGTTGTAGATCTTTAAATTTCCTATAAATTTTATTATATACACTTTTGTCGTAAAATGCATTCTAAGGCCGAAATCTTAAAAAAATAGATTTTTCACACGTTTTCGTGAGAAAAAACAGAAAATTGCTAATTACCGCTAAACTAAGCGTTATACAAAAAAATGTTTGAAATAAAAGTTGTAGAATTTTACATTCTCTACAACTTTTATTTTATAACGTTTTGCGCTGAAATGCATATTAAAGCCGCAATCTTAAAAAGAAAATGTTTTTACGTGAAAACAGCCTCACCCAGAATTTCAGCAAACATGGCGCCTACCCTATCTTGTAGAGAATAAAAAGTTTAGTAAATGAGGCGATTTAAAAAAAAATCGTAGCACCAGTTTTTGAGAAAATCGCAAAAAAGTGAAAAATTATACGAATAAACTACTACTTCCGGTTGACCGATTTTGATGAAAATGTTCGTGTCGGGTCCGGTAGTGGTATGTAACTTAAGTTTCAAGTTCGTACGATGCTCCGTTCTTGAGATATTCTGTTCACACACAGACACACACACACACACACACACACACACACACACACACACACACAGACCAATCGCTAAAAACATGTTTTTTGGGTTCAGGGGGTCTGAACACTTGTAGATCCGGTGAAAACTCGATTTCTTAAAATCGACATGAAAACAATACTTTCCTTCCTGTATATTCATATAGGCAAGAGAAAGTAAAAATGATAGATTAGAAAAATTAAAATTTTTATATAAATTACTGAAGAAATTACATTTTCTACATATTTTAACTAGTTTCAAAAAGATATTTTAAATACCTTGATGATAGTTCCGCCAAAACTCGTGTAATCAAAATCATAAGAAAAAATCTCTTTCATAAGATGACACATCTCACGGCTGGTGACGATCTTAAAAACGGCTTCCTCTTTTGAATTGAATGACAATATTTTTGTTTCCAAATTCCGACTTTGATTTCATGACTTCTGGTTTTGCATCACTTCCAGTCGAAACCGGAACTTCAAATGCAATGATTTCTTTATCTACTCATTAAGAGGAATCAATTGACACTATTTTTGTTTCCAAATTCCAACTTTGATTTCTTGACTTGTCGAAACCGGAACTTCAAACCCAATCGAGGTCCACTTACTTTTTGTGTAGATTACGAATTTGAAAACCGTTAGTTGTTATCTTTGGTTATTTTTTGACTTCCAGTTTTGGGCCATTTCTAGTTGAAATCAGAACTTTAAACCCAATGATTTCTGTATATATACTCTTTAAAAGGAGTCAAATGATACTATTTTTGTTTTCAAATTACAACTTTGATTTCTTGACTTCCATTTAAAACTGTAACTTCAAACCTAATCCAGGCCCACAACTTTTTGTATAGATTATGATGCCGAAAACTGTTTTTTGCTATCTCTGGTAGTTTCTGACTTGGATTTCTGGACGTCCGGTTTTGGGCCATTTCCATTCAAAACCAGAACTTTATCTCAATGATTTCTGTATAAACTTTTTAAGAGGGATCATGTGACACTATTTTTGTTTCCCAATTCCAACTTTGATTTCTTGAAATCGGGTCGAAACTTTTTGTGTTGATTATGAATCTGAAAACCATTTGTTGATATCTCTGGTAGTTTCTGACTTTGATTTCTTGACTTTCATTTTTGGGCCATTTCCGATCAAAACCAGATCTTCAAACGCAATCTAGGCCCAATAACTTTTTGTGTGGATTACGAATCCGAAAACCGTTTGTTGCTATCACTTGTTTCTGACATCTGGGTGTGACAGATGGACACTGGAAAATGATAATAACAATTTTAAACATTTTCACCTATAAAAATCAAGGTAGCTGAAATGGTTGGTAAAATAATTTAAAATATTTAGTATACATTAAATATGATTGTTTTCGTAAACCATTGAATTTTTACTCCTTCCCCTATTAAAAGGGTTAGGGTATGTAAAATAATGAAAATTTAAGAAAACATTATCCTTTGTTTCCATGATAAATTTATAAAATATAAACTTTCTACTCTTTAAAATAAAAAGTTTTTATTTTAGTCAGAACCTTAGAAGTGCTAAAATGTTTAAATGTAAGGTTAAGGTTAAATTTGTAAGAACATAATCACTATTCGTTGTACTGTTTATTAAGTCTTATTTCAGTTTATAAAAGAATTTACACTAGAATAAAATTTATTTTCTTTTGCAGAATGTTGTATGATACTATATAGTAATATATTGACTGAGTGCTTTGCAAAGTGAAAAAATTCTTTCAGAAAATGCTGTGTAGTTATTTATTTAATTAAGGTAATTTTAAATAAATAACAACACTATATACGTATTGCAGTCATTGTTTACTGTTATTGATTTGCCATTTCTCGAATCTTAACAATTTACTTATAACTGTAGCATGTGTGCAGAAAATGAGGGTTCTTTTTTACAATTTAAATAAAATATTATTTTCAACTTAAATCTTTCTCGCAAATTATGTAATATTTGTCCTACATTTCTCCTCTGTATTTTATTTATTTGGTGCAGCACAATTTTAATTTATTTAACGTAAATTCAGTGCTATTATGCCGTTTGTTGTGTCATTTTGTTTTCTATACAATAGAAATATAATTATATAAATTTTTAAAATAGATTATCCATAATTTAATTTTGTACTGTAATTTTGTTGTCGTTACGGATAATTTTAAAACACCTTAAGTAACTTCAAACATTTCTTATTCATTCTCATTTTAAAGGCTTCACTTTGTCACTGCAACTGTAAGTTTCTTGCAATAACCATTCTTTTCATGTCACTGTACTTATTTATATCTTTAGTTCCTCTGTAACAACTTCTGATATCATGAGTGTGGTGATGCCGATTATGACTGACTTCTGGTAGACTGAGTGGTTGTTACCCATGGTAACAAACTGAGGGAGATAGAACACATTAAACCACGACCAACATTGTTTAGGAACAATAGAAAGAGCTAGGTTGTGATCGTGCAACGTTGGATGTAGCATACCAGACTTACTCTTTTTTCTTCCATCTAGGCCGGCCCGTTGGCGTAGTGGTCAGCGCAACTGGCTTCTAACCCGGGGTCCCGGGTTCGATTCCCAGTCAGATGTGGCATTTTTTCATCACTCATTTTTATCTATCACCCTTCTCACTGTCTGCATTAGCCGTAATCACAAAACAGTTGGACGTTAAACCAAAAAAAAATTCTTCCATCTATCTTTTTTCGGGTTTTTGCTTTTGGTAGAAGCCATATTAATTCAGTGATTTTTAATTTATATTCAATTCAGATTGCCCATGACGGACAGGTGGAGTGTCAAATTATTTACACTCAATCTGTTCATTGCAGGGCTAAAATAAATAGTTCTGTTTCTTATCACATGGTCAGCCAATTAAATGACTGAATCATTTAAGAACAGAAGAGGTAGAGGTGCAAAAGACACTAATCAGAGTTATCTCCTCTGAAAGTAATGAATTTCATTATACAGCCAGACCCTGTGGTGAATGAAGTGAAGGTGTTATTTGCAGAGTGGAAAATATGTGCTTTTCAGAGGGCCCGGTATGCTGATAAGCGTACTTTTCCACTCAGTGAGGAAGGCAACGGTAAACCACCTCACTCCTCGTTTTACTTAGTAAAACCTCTACAGGTTCAAACCAGCCTTTTGGCTGATGACCTAAACAACAACATTCAATCCAGTATGTTTTTTACTTTCTTTTGTTCTATATATCAATATATAGTGTATTTTTTTCATGTTGCTTTTTTATATTGAGTTTTCACCGGAAATACATGTTTTCAGGCCCTCTGAACTCAAAAAAACATGTTTTTAGTGATCGTTGTGTGTGTGTGTGTGTGTGTGAACAAAATATCTCAAGTATTGAATATCGTACAAGGTTGAAACTTATGATTTAAGTTAGGTACCATTGGAGGACCCAACACAAACTTTTTCATTAAAATCGGTCAACTGAAAGTAGTAGTTTATTCGTGTGATTTTTCACTTTGGGTGATTTACTCAAGAACGGCTCCTATGATTTTTTTTAAAATCATGTCATTTACTACATTTTTTATTCTGTACAAGATAATGATAAATGCAATGTCTGCTGAAATTCTTGGGGCCATGTGCTCTCATGGTATTTTTTTTAAGATTGGAACCTTAATGTGCATTTTAGTGTGTATAATTAAAAAAAGTGTGTATAATTAAGTTATAGAAAATTTAAAACCTTCAACTTCTGTTTCAAATATTCTTTTCTGTAACGCTTAGTTGAGCATCAATTAGTGATTTTCTGTATTTTGCTCATAAATCTCTAAAAAACTGGAATTTTTTGAAGATTGTAGCTTTAGTGTGCATTTTGACTAAAGTATATAAGTTATAGGAAATGAAAAACCCATAACTTTTATTTCTAGCACTTTTTTTCTGCAGAGCTTAGTATAGTGTTAAGTGATTTTGTGGATTTTTACTTTCACTTGCCGATATGAATATATAGAAATGAAAGTATTGTTTTCACGTCGATTTTTCGAAATCAAGTTTTCACCGGATATACCTGTTTTCAGACCCCTTGAACCCAAAAACCATGTTTTTAGCGATTGGTCTGTGTGTGTGAACAAAATATCTCAAAAACGGAAAATTGTACAAGGTTGAAACAAGAAACTTAAGTTCGGTACCACTAGAGCCTCGACACGAACATTTCATCAAAATCGGTCAAATGGAAGTAGTTGTTTATTTGTGTCATTTTTCACTGTTTTGTGATTTTCTCAAAAACGACTCCACAATTTTTTAAAAATCCCCTCATTTACTACATTTTTTATGCTATGCAAGATAGGGTAGGCGCCATGTCTATTAAAATTCTTGAGGAGGCTGTGCTTTTGTTGAAAAAAATGTTTTTTTTTTCAGATTGCAGCCTTATGCATTTTGGGGCAAAAGTGTATATAATCACAAATGTAGAAACTTTAAAAACCTACAACTTTTATTCCAAACATTTCTTTGTTTAACGCTTAGTTTACCGGTAATTAGTGATTTTATGCTTTTTTTTCCATGAAAATTATTTAAAAATTGGATTTTTTAAGATTTCAGCCATACATTTTACGACCAAAGTGTATATAATTAAATTTATAAGAAATTAAAAGGTCTACAACTTTTATTTAAAGCATTTTTCTCTACAGAGCCTAGTTTAGCTTCAAAGAGTGATTTTCCGTATTATTTAAGCCAAACTGAGGTTGATTTTAATTTTGTATCATTCACTCATGTACAAAATTAGTTTGTTTTTAGAGGTTAATTTTTTGTTCATATCTAATGTTGTATTACTAATGTTAGGTTATATTTACAATTATTTGCATTGCCAAGATAAAGTCGTGCGAGTGTTTCACACCAGATTTTCCAAGATCCTTTTTGATTTTTTTAACCTTTTGTTCAACACACCAGGTCTGTTTTTGTATTGTCTTATAGATTTTGTTACAGTCACAATTGTCATCTGTTCTGTATAGATGTCCATAAAATTGTAATGTTTTATTAATGTTCATCTCCATTAATATTGTTCTTACATTTTATTCCTTTATCTGTTTATTATTATCAACTCCCATAATGGGCGGGTGGAGTGTTAAATTATTTGCACTCGATCTGCAGGGCCATAAAAAATAGTTCTGTTTCTTATCACTTAGCCAATTATATGACTGCAGCATTTATGAACAGAAGAGATAAAGGTATAAAAAATACTAGTCACAGTTGTCTCCTATAAGAGTAATGAATTTCATTATACAGCCAGACCCTGTGGTGAATGAAATGAAGGTGTCATTTGCAAAGTGGAAAGTAGATCCTTTTTGGAGGGTCTGGTATGCTGACAAGTATAGACTACGTTTTCACTCAGGAAGACATTTGTAAAACACTTCCTTTCTCATTTTTAGTTTGTAAAACCTCGATGTTCAACCTTTTGCCAGTTGACCTAAATAATACAACACATTTTATTCCTCAGAAAGTTCTATTTCATGGTAATTATTAAAAGTGTTGTTTTTCCATTTTAATAAAATTCATATAAAGATCTTTGTACAGTAGCTTAATTTGTTGATGCTCTTTTCCACTACATGTATTTTCAGTTAGATGGTTCAAAATAACTTCGCTAATCTAATTAGGTCATTCTAGATTCCTGCTGTGATGTTATAACATTATTCTGCTTGTCTGTGGTTCTACAGTGTAATTAAGGATGCCATTTTCAGTGGTTGTTACTGAGTAATGATATTTTGCCTTTTGTACGCTTATATCTGTTGTAATGAATTTCGATTACTCTTTGAGGAATCCCAATCCAGAATTTAATTTACAGAACAGAGGTACATGTTGATTAGTACTCAAGCAATTTCTGTATCAACACTTTGATCTCCTGTAAACATTTTATTATAAAGTTTATTCAATTATACTCATCAATTTACCTGTTTAATTACTAACATTAAATGTACTCTTAATTTTATTCGTTGTAAAATAATGAACGAAATTAAATTTAATTAATTCTTTCTGTTCGTTTCACGTTTGTCAAACAGTATTGCAAAATTAATGAAGTTTTCAATTTTAATCAAAGAACAGTAATTTTAAAAACAATTTCATTATCTTGTTTTTATGTCCATTTTTCAATATTGATTTTTGTATCCATTTACATTAAATATTCTTCAGAGTGTTCATATTTAATTTTGTTGATTCTTTTTATACTGAGTTTTAAAACCATATAATAGGTTTTATTTTTCAACCATTACAAATTCAGTTTAAACATTTTTAATTATTTTTAGTTTCTCTTGCCCTGTACCAAATTACTTAAGGAAAAGTTTTGTTTTTATTGAATTTTTAAATTAGTTTTCTCTGGGAATACACGTTTTTAGGTCCCTTGAACCCAAAAAATATGGTTTTACTGATTGGTGTGTGTGTGTGCGTGCGTGTGAACAAAATAGGTAATTCAAAAATGAAAAATCATGTAAAATTGAAATTTGGAAGTTAGGTACCATGAGGGAACCCGATTCAGACTTTTTTTATCAAAATCGATCAACTGGAAGTAGTTTATTCATGCAATTTTCACTTTTTTGCGATTTTCTTAAAAACAGCTTCTACTATTTTGTTTAACCCTAGCCCAACGCACTAAGCAGCAGCTGGAAAACTCTCTTCAGTCCTACTCTCATTTCTCAGCCTTTTTTTATTTTATTTTGCCTATATGAATATATAGGAAGGAAAGTATTGTTTTCATGTCGATTTTTCAAAATTGAGTTTTCACCGGATTTACTCGTTTTCAGACTTCCTGAACCCAAAAAACATGTTTTTAGCGGGTAGTCTTTGTGTGTGAACAGAATATCTCAACGAAACATCGTACAAACTTGAAACTTAAGTTAGGTACCCCTAGAGAAGCCGACACGAACATTTTCATCAAAATCGGTCAACTAGAAGTAGTAGTTTATTCGTGTCATTTTTCACTTTTTTGCGATTTTCTTAAAAACGGCTCCTACAATTTTTTTTTTTAAATCGCCTCATTTACTCAATTTTTATGCTGTACAAGATAAGGTAGGCATCATGTCTGCTGAAATTCTTGGTGAGGCTGTTTTACATAAAAACTTTTACTTAAAAATTTTTTAAGATTGCGGCTTTAATATGCATTTTAATGCAAAAATTTATATAATCAAAGTTGTAGAAAATTTAAAACTCTTACAACATTTATTTTGAAACACTTTTTTTTGTATAACGCTTAGTTTAGCAGTAATTAGCGATTTTCTGTTTTTTTCTCTCACAAAACCGTGTAAAAAATCGATTTTTTTAAGATTTCAGCCTTAGTATGCATTTTATGACAAAAGTGTATATAATCAAATTTATAGAAAATTAAACACTCTACAACTTTTATTTAGAGCATTTTTCTCTACTGAGCCTAGTTAAGCATGAAAGAGTGATTTTCTGTATTTTAAGCCAAACTGAGGTTGATTTTCATTTTGCCTCTTTCACTCATGATTAAAATAAGGTTAGTTTTTTTGTTTATTTCTAATGTTTTATTACTTAAGTTATATTGTTAATTATTTGCGTTGGCAAGAGAAAGTCGTGTGAGTGTTTCACACCAGATTTTTAATTTTTGTTTAATTGTAGTGATTCCTTTATTGTGAACAAATTTATTTGCATGTCGATATAACTACAATTACTGACAAAGGAGTTCTGAGTGTTAACTCTGTGCTCAACACATTGATGCATCTGTGCAGTTCCTGTTATTTGACGGTTAAAATTGCCTCGTCTACCACATTTTTTTGTCCTCTACAAGGTGCAGTAATCGGCATGTCTGCTGAAATTCATGGGGGGCATTCTCGTGTAGTAAGTAATTGTTAAGTTCCCTTAGTATGCATTTTATGGCAAAATTGTACATAATCAAAGTTATCGAAAATTAAAAAAAAGCCTACAACAGTAGTTGCTGTTTTTCAGACATATTATTTTAAGTTTTAAGAATTTTTAAAAAAATTGGTATATTGTATATTGATTCTTTTAATTTTAAGTTTAATTTTTTGTTAAATTTTTATTTGTTTTTTTTCTTTTATTTATTTTAAATGATTTCATGTGTTATTTGTTCCGAACAGAGCTTAGTTTAGTGGCAATTAGTGTTTTTTTTTAATCTTTATTCATCAAAATCCAACAGAAATTAATATTCACTTAGTTTTATCGACTTATGGTTAAAATTAGGATTAAATACAGTTTTTAAAACCACCCATAATACGATAAAGAGTGAACGCTCATGAATGTTTTGTACTGCTTTCATGCATTGTATTTTCATTATTGATTACCGACATACTCGAATAGTCAAAAATGTAAAATTTCTATTTGTTACCACAGCAGATAAGGAATTGTTGATTTATTTGTCTTCTTTAAGTGCCTATCCATTCTGAATGTTGGAAATTATCATTTTGTTCCTTGCACTGAAAAATAGCTCATTTAAGCTTTTTCCAAACAAAGTTCTCAGATTTTTAAGCCATGAAACCCTTCTTCTGCCAGGTCCTTGTTTTCCATATATTTTCCCTGCAGAATGGCTTGTAGTAACAAATATCATGAGTCTTTCCACATGATGTGTCCAAAATATTGGAGCAGTTCATTTATTATGTCTGAAATATTCTTGTCTAATTTATTAGATTGTTAACTTTATTAGCAACTGGCTTTTACTCCAGGTTCCCAGGTTCAATTCCTGATCAGGTCTGGCATTTTTTCATCAGTCATTTTTACATATCATCATTCTCTACCATCTGCATTAGCAGAAATTGCAAAACAGTCAGACATAAAACAAAACAAAAAATTGATTGTTGTCTTACTCATCCTGTGATCGTTCAAAAAAGGTTATCAAAAAACCTTTAAAATGTAAAAGAGGTAAAAGAAAATTTTCCAATGTTTTTAAGCACATGGATGAAAATAAACATACAATAATAGTAGGGATAAATAAAAAATATAATTAAATTTATGTTTTGGAGAAATATTATATCTAATAAATACAAAAATTAATGAACTCAGAGATATAGAATAGAAAACTGGTTACATGTTATTTAGAGTACAGTACAGTAAACTATGCACTGTGCTGTTAAAGCATAAGTGCCTCAAGCTAAAGAATGTATGCATGTTAACTGTATCTGCTTTGCGATTCATCTTTGGGTAACATCGCTGCATACTTGGAGGAGCAACCTGACATCATATCGGCTGTACTTATGATGGTGTAATGATTTTTTTTTTTGTTTTACATCCAATTGTTTTCCAATTACTGCTAATGCAGACAATATGCAACAATTGCCTTTAGAAAAGTACACCATACAAAATAAAGCAAAAATAATTTTTTTTTTTTTGTAATGATAAGTCCAAAAAATTGTAAATATTTATGTATAAACATATTGTAGTTTGTTTCTGTCCAAAGTTTAAATAAAAGATAAGTTTCCCATTACAATTTGTTTTGATAAATTTCATATTTTTTCCGGTTTATCAGGATTTTAAATTTTCCAGATCATTTCTATCCAAATTAGTCTGGGTGAACGAGGTAGTACTGTATTTTCCTCTGGCAAATTCACTTCATTACCACTGGATCTGTATGTGTAAATGAAATTCTTTACTCTCAGAGGAGATAATTCTAGTGTCACATACACCTCTCTATCTTCTGTACTTCAATACTTCATTAGTTTAATTGATTCACCATGTGTAAAGAAGTAGAACTATTTTTTATAACAGTAAAACTAGCAGGTCAAGTGTAATTAATTTCCTTCCTGTGATGTCATATTGTTTATAAAGTGTATTATTTATCGTGTTTGTAAAATAACTAATGTATAACAGTGTACAACTAGCAATTGCATCTGCCCATAGCACAAGCACAGTTTCTAGCCTGCGAGGTTTTGCAAATATCACAGGGGTTGGTTATATCTGTTGTAATTAAACGCTTTTATTTAACTTACTCTTGGATCCATAAAATCTTGCAACTTAAAATTTTAATACTTCTACCGTATCAATATGAATCAAACTTTGCACACTTGTTTATTTTCGATGACAATACGCTGTCATAAAAAAAAATTTACAAAAAAAAAATTTTTTTTTTTAACTTACTCTTGGATCCATCAAATCTTGCAACTTAAAATTTTAATACTTCTACTGTATCAATATGAATGAAACTTTGCACACTTGTTTATCTTCGATGACAATACGCTGTCATAAAAAAAAATTTACAAAAAAATTTTTTTTAAACGCTTTTATTATTACAAAATAACTTACCCTTGATCCATCAAATCTTGCAAGTTAAAATTTTAATACTTCTACCGTATCAATATGAATCAAACTTTGCACACTTGTTTATCTTCGATGACAATAGGTGTTTGTAAAAAAAAATTCCAAAAAACATTTTCAAAAAAATTTTTGAAAAAAATTTTTTTCAAAAAAAATTTAAAAAATTTAAAAAAAGCTTTTATTTAAAAATTACTTAAAAAAAGTAACTAAAAAGAAAAAAATAAAAAAAATTTACAAAAAAAAATTACAAAAAAAATCACAGAAAAAGAATTTAAAAAAAAATAAAAAAAAAAAAAATTTTTAAGAAACGCTATTATTTAACAATGATTCAAATAAAAAATGGACTAAAAAGAAAAAATAAAAAAAATTACAAAAAAAATTACAGACATTACTGTTACAAATAAAAGCGTGGCGCATTTTTATACAACGAATATTTTACAATAAAATGGGCCACGCTTTTATTTGTAACAGTAATGTCTGTAATTTTTTTTGTAATTTTTTTTATTTTTTCTTTTTTTTGCTATGATTTTTACTGCTGTATTATTCATTTTTTACTTTCTCTTGCCCTATACACGCCCATAATGGACAGGTGGAGTGTCAGATTATTGACACTCAATCTGTTTGTTGCCGGGCTAAAATAAAGTTCTGTTTCTTATCACATGGTCCGCCAATTAAATGACTGAATCATTTAAGAACAGAAGAGGTAGAGGTGTAAAAGATACTAATCAGAGTTGTCTCCTCTGAAAGTAATGGATTTCATTATACAGCCAGACCCTGTGGTGAATGAAGTGAAGGTGTCATTGTAGAGTGGAAAATATGTGCTTTTCAGAAGGCCCGGCATGCTGATAAGCATACTTTTCCACTCAGTGAGGAAGGCAACCGTAAACCACCTCACTCTTTGATTTACTTAGTAAAACTTCTACAGGTGCAAACCAACCTTTTAGCTGATGACCTAAACAACAACTTGCCCTATATAAAATATAGGGAAGAAAAATGTTAATTCATTATAGTTTTTGAAATTGAGTTTTCATTCAAAATACATATTTTCAGATCCCCTGAACCCAAAAATATTTTTTTCTGATTGTTGTGTTTGTATGAACAAAATATCTCATAAATGGAAAATCATATGAAGTTGAAACTTGGAACTTAAGTTAGGTATTACAAGAAGACCCCTCGACATAAACATTTTCATCAAAATTGGTCAATCAGAAGCTGTAGTTAATTCGTGCATTTGTTCACTTTATGATTTTTTCAAAAATGGCTGCTACATCTTTTTTTAATTGCCTCATTTACTACATATTTGTGCTCTACAAGATGGGGTGAACCCCATGGCTGCTGAAATTCATGGGGGCTGTGCTCTCGTGGTAAGATTGCGACCTTAGCCCTTTTAATACCAACATCTTGAAAACAGGACGTCAATATTTTTTACGTAGTGATAACATCTGGTTTACCGGACGTCCAAAAGTTATGCATAAAGTGCTAATGTCCGGATAATCAAACATTTTAAAAAAAAAATTTTAAACAAAAATTAATGGAATAATATATTTTTGGAATAATGCCTCTGTGGCATAGTGACTAGCGCGCTAGCCTACAAAGTGAAAGGTCTCAGTTTCAATTCCCGGCTAGGGTCTAGAAATTTTAACACGTTAAAACCACCGTTAAGGTACAAAAACCCACAGTAGTTGCTAATGACCTAGCTGTAGATGCGACTTTTAACAAACTAAAGAAAAGCCATCGTGAATATTTTTAGTGTTTCAAACGATTTCTTTTTTTTATGAACACAATACAAATTTATTTTTAACAGGAAATTTTATTTTTCAGTAACGTTGAAATTTTGGTCAGCAATGGCAGGCTTACACCTGCATATTTTTGAAAAAAGGGCTGGCACTTTTTGTACACTGTTATTCTAATTAAATGACACTTTACATCAAACTTTTAAATATAGATTTAAGTTATTGGAAATTAAGAAAACCTATAACTTTTATTTCAAGCGTGTTTTCCTAAAGTGCTTAGTTTAAGCATCAATCAGGGATTTTTCGTCCACCATCCTATGTCCTGCTGACATGATCGCACCATCATAGCTTTATTTGCCCGACTCATCTTGTCTTGGTATCCATCCCCAATTGTTCCCTTATCACATCATTTCTCATTCTATCTCTTCTTGTCTTTCCTAGTATACATCTCTCAGACTTAATTTCTGCCTTCCTGTCCATGCATAACATATTCTTATGTTTATTCTTCAATTTATTTCACATTCACATACCCAGACAATATCAATTAAGCTCTCCCTAACTTTTCCAGAATTTTCTTTGCATTTATCATTTAACAGAAAGCTTGGCCAACCATAAAACAGTTTGATCTGAAGTTTTATGAAATAAATAGGTCTATCCAAGAATGATTCATTCATTGTCAGCGATCTGATGATCACTTTACATAGTACTGTCACCGAAAGGTCTGTAATTTAATATGACAGTATAAAGTAATGATGTACTTGTGTATTTATTTCTATTTATTAAGAGAAATAATTGCTTGGTCAAGCATTAAATAGTTCAGTCAATGAGTTCTACAAAGGAAATAGAACATATTATTATCCACTCTGTAACTATAAACTACATAGCAAAGTAATATAAATATAATTACCATGTTTTATTAGTTTTATTTTTTTTAGCAACCTCTTTTTCCTTCGCATTCATACATTTTTTAGTTATCTTACAATATATTAGGTTAAAATTGTTCAGTCTTATGCAGTGTCAGTAATTATACGTAATTTGTATAATATATTTACCTAATACAAATAAATAATGCACATCAAGATAGCTCTGTGTCACTTGAAGACACTATACGGAAAAATTGGAAAAGTTGGTAGCTTCAAGTACTTCAAGGAGATAATACAACCGAAGTCCAGTAAAAAGGAAGTGAACAACAGCAGACAAGGAAAGATGGCTGAGGAACTTACCACTTGTATAAAACAAAAGCTCTCTAAACACAAGCCAAAATTAGACATTATAATACCGTAATAAAACCTGTGTGTTTGTACATGAGTACCTTAGAGTGATTGGGTAGGCTTGTCTAAAAGAAGCCACAAAATTTGAGAGAAAAATCTTCCGCAAGATAATGAGTCCAATGAGAGGAGACTGACTACATAATGTATGAGTACGAAAAGAACTGTACAAGAAAAATGACCATTTAATGGAAACAATTAGAAAAAGAAGATTAAAATGTTTCGATTACCTGTATAAAATGGATGACAACCAATTGACAAAAAAAATTTAAAGTCCTTTAAACAATATACCTAAAGTGTCGGATAAATGGTTTAAAGAAATCAGAAAGGATATTGAGACTACCGGAATAAACCGAGGAAACTTAATGAACAATACCAAATTAAGACAACTAAATACGAACTTTAAGGGCTTCCATAAAGAGGAAAAACATAACACCAGGTGGACAGAAGAAAGGAGAAAGCTTACAGTGAACAAATATTGAGAATGTGGGTTGCAAAAAGAGCGTCCAGAAATGCCTACATTCACCTCACGTAGCATAAATTGGCCGAATACGAGGGGCAAAAACAAAAATGTATGAAAATAATATATTACATAATACATAATATATTTACACACTCGTCTGCTGAAAGTTCAGAAACTAGTTTTAAAAGTACAATAAATCCATCAATATGCACATGGTTACCAACTTACTGCCATGAGATCCAATATGGTGTCTCACTCAGACTTAGTATTAGGCCAAATGGAAAAATGAAATTGTTCTCAAATGGTCTCTATATTTTTTGAGTACATAGTAATTTAGTATTCTACATTGTTACTTTTACCCCACCTTGAAGAAGTAATCTGATTAATTTTTACTTTCTCTTGCCTATATGAATATATAGGAAGGAAAGTATTGTTTTCATGTCGATTTTTTGAAATGAGTTATCACTGGATATACATGTTTTCAGACCCTTTGAACCCAAAAAAAACATGTTTTTAGTGATAGATCTGTGTGTGTGTGTGTGAACAAAATATCTCAAGAACGAAACATCGTACAAAAGTGAAACATTAGACTTAAGTTAGGTACTACTAGAGGACCCGACACGAACACTTTCATCAAAATCAGTCAACTGGAAGTTGTAATTTATTGGTGTAATTTTTCACTTTTTTGCGATTTTCTCAAAAACAGCTCTTATAATTTTTTTTAAAATCACCTCATTTACTACATATTTTCTGCTACAAAATAGGGTTGGCGCCATGCCTGTAAAATTCTTGGGGAGGCTGTGCTTTTTGTAGAAAAAAATGGTTTTCTTAAGATTGCGGCCTTAGTTTGCATTTTAGGGCAAAAGTGTATATAACCAAAATTGTAGAAACTTTAAAAACCTACAACTTTTTATTTCAAACATTTCTTTGTATAAGGCTTAGTTTAGCAGTAATGAGTGATTTTCTGTTTTTTTTTTCATGAAATTCTTTAAAAATGGATTTTTTAAGATTCTGGCCATTGTATGGATTTTACAACAAAAGTGTAAAATCAAATTTATAGAAAATTAAAAGATCTACAACTTTTATTTCAAGCATTTTTCTTTAAAGAGCTTAGTGTAGCATCAAAGAGTGATTTTCCGTATTATTAAGCCAAACTAAGGTTGATTTTCATTTTGCATCATTCACTAATGATTAAAATGAGGTTATGTTTTTTGAGATATTTTTTTTGTTTATTTATAATATTAGGCTATATTGTTCATTATTTGCAGTGGTAAAAGAAAGTAGTGTGAGTGTTTCACACCAGATTTTTATAGTTGTAGAATGTGAGATCCCAAATATGATCTCATGGCATCCTAATGTTGCACACTCATTTTCTTTTGTATGTTAATTCTGTACTGTATTACAATAAAAATTTCATGCAAAATAATAACTTGGATTAGTCAAAACTAAATAAATTTTTTACTTATTACAAATTAGAATTTTAATTTTATAACATGTGGTTAGAATTTTTAAAAATATTTTCAACAGGTTGCCAACATTTTTCTTAATAAGATTATTTGAGAGTTTTTATTAATAAATAAAAAATGTTGTTTAAGTCATCAGCTAAAAGGCTGGTTTGAAATTTTAGTGATTTTACGAAGTAAAACGAGGAGTGAGGTGGTTTATTTTCCTTCCCCACTGAAAGTATGTTTATCAGCAGGCCTTCTGAAAACCATCTACTTTCCACCCTGCAAATGACACCTTTACTTCATCATCATAGGAACTGTCTACATATTGAAATTCATTACGCTCAGTGGAGATTACTGTGATTGGTGTCTTTTACACCTCAACCTCTTCTATTCTTAAATGCTTCAGTCATATCTGACCATGTAATACATAATACAAATTGGTGTGAAACACTCACACAACTTTCTCTTGCCAATGTAAATAATAAACAATATAACTTGACATAAGTAATAAAACATTAGAAATAAACAAAACAATATAACCTAATTTTAATCATGAGTGAATGTTGCAAAATGAAAACCAACCTTAGTTTGGCTTAATAATATGGGAAATCACTCTTTGTTATAAAAGTAGGCTCTGTAGAGAAAAATGCTTCAAATAAGGATTGTAAATCTTTTGATTTCCTATAAATTTGATTATGTACTCTTTTGTTGTAAAATGATAAGTAAAAACTTAATGTAATAGGATGCTAAATATACAAATTTACATGTCAGAATTCGCTGCACAATTTCATGTAGAGAAACATACAAAATGAGTTCCCAAATGGAATCACAGAATTTTACTAATTATCTCAATATGAGGTTCCAAATCGGATCTTTTAACCTAATTTTATTTGAGACCCCAATTTGCATCTCACAGCAGGTTAAAAAGGATTTAAAAAATTGGCTTTGCAATCAGGTTTTTAATACAATTTCCTGTTTAATACGTGGTTTTGGCGATGTCCTTAAAAGTAACTATTTGTATAGATATATTCTAATAATATGCAATGCATCTCGCCTATTACGCTCAGTTTCTAAATAGAAACTGTGCTTTACACCCCATGTTGGATCCCGACCTTGGTATTTAATGCACTCTTCACTGAATGTCTTAAACTCTCCTAAAGAAATAAATATTATTTCTGTACTTCTGAAAGTAATACTTAAAAAAAAATCATGAAGTGAAACTGGGAAAATTAATAAACCACTGTAATTAATGCGGCTCTATGAGCCTTGCAATAAGCCTGCTTGCTGCACAGGTGCAATTTCCAGTTATTAATAATAAAACATTGATTTTCATTGGTTAATATTATTAGCAATTTACAGATGTAGGCTCTTGAAATTATTATACAACTTATGAATCATTCTGCCACAAGTAATTATGGATTAAATTGATTATATTCTGTATAACTACTGATTATACTTCATCTAACAAAAGTAATTTATTACAACTTGTATATTTTATTTGATTAAATTTATATTTTTATAAATTTCTTTACGTAATTATTCTTTGATAATAAGTATTAAATTAGTACTGAAGGTTTTAAATTTATGTGAGTAATTGTTAAGTTGTTTTATACCGTATTTTTGACGTACTAAGTTGGGTGACAAACCATGGATTTCGTTTCCCATTTTTCCACTATTTCTTCTCAGAAACCTTTTCAGTGTCTTTATTTTATTATATCTAGCCATCGCTCTCTTGGTCTACCTTTTCATTGTCATTTTTGTTTTCTACATTTTCAACTTTCCTTTATCCGGTTTGTATATATACGAGATTAATACAATGATTTACAGCCCCAGCTGTATCTCACTTCCTAAGCGTCACCTCTCTTTGTCTCGCCAGTCTCCATTGGAGAGCCGCCACAAAGACTTTACTTCCTGCACGTCATCCAACCATATCACTTCCGGCCTACCCCTCCTTCTACCGGCTGGTGTCCACTCTTATACCCTCGTTGGCACCTACCATCCTCCATCCTCTGTAACTGGCCAAACCATTTTAATTGCTTCCAGGATATGGTATCCATGATATTTCCTTGAATGCCAATTCTTCTTCTAATTTCGGAATTCAATCGATGCACGACACACCACAGCTCCACCTCCAGAAATCCATCTCTACCGTTTTTAGGCAATCCTTCTGTCTCGTTGTCAATACCCACACTTATGCACTATGGGTACACACTAGCATGATAAATATTAATCTTTGTCTCCTTCCATATTTTATCATTCCAAAGGACAGAATTTAACTGCCCTTTATCCAGTTTATTCTTCCAAATTTTTCTATTTGATTATTTTTACAATGAAAAATTTTCCATTATCTTTACATTTTGTTTATTTAGTTTCAATAATTATTTATTTATTGTCTTAGTTTTACAATAACACCCGTATACATCCATTCTAAAAGCTATAATACATTAAAAACGATTCACATTATATATTATAGGTGGAGGAAATCGACTTACCAACTACGGCTAAAGCTCTATCCCGATACATACGTGCAGATGTTTAGTGAGCAGTAGTTATGGCTCTTGAATTAAGTTCAAAAAATAAACGGAGGGGGTTAGTTTTTGAGAGATTACTGATAAGTGGATCCACCCCTCTGCCAGCGGTCAGTATGTAATTTTGTGAGAGTATTATTAGTTCCAACCCTCTTAATCCGGAATTTATTATGATCCAAATTGATTTCCAATTTTTTATTTTAAATGCTTCTTATGTAAACTAAGAAATTTTATAACGAGATAAAAGTTTTTTATTTGCTTTTAAATATAAAAATTTAATTTAAAAAAATTTGGTGTGATACGCTCACATTACTTACTCTTGCCAATATAAATAATAAAACATATAATCTATGTTTAATTATGAGTGAATGACACAAAATGAAAATCAACCTCTGTTCAACTTAAATATACAGGAAATCACTAATTTACACTAAACTAGGCTCTATAGAGAAAACTGTTTGAAATAAAAAATTTAGATTTTTTTTTATTCCATATAACTTTTATTGAATATATTTTTGTCGTACAATGCATACTTAGGCCAGAATATTAAAAAGTTCCATTTTTTACCTATTTTAAGAGCAAAATACAGAAAATTACTAATTAAATTAAGCGTTAAACAAAAAAAAGTTTGAAATAACAGTTGTAGTTTTTTAAATGTTCTACAGCTTCGAATATATACACTTTGCTGTAGAATGTATATAAAGGCTGCAATCTTAAAAAAACATTTTTTACTAGAGAGCACATGCCCCCGAGGAATTTCAGCAGGTATGGCACTTATCCTATCTTGTAGAGCACAAAACCTTAAGTAAATAAGATGATTTGAAAAAAAATTGTAAGAGCTGTTTTTGAGAAAATCCCAAATAAACTAATACTTCTAGTTGACTGATTTTGATGAAAATGTTCGTGTCGGATCCTGTAGTGGTTAACTTAAGTTTCAACTTTTTTTTTAACTTTTGAGACCTCATAGGATCACTCTAATTAAAGTTTAGGTCTATTCCTGTGTTGGGTTTCTTTGAAAAGGGCACTCTCCTAAGCGTGGCTTCCTTTCGTTTGGCCCACATTTTCTTAAAACGTTCCGGTCTTCATCGGTAAACACCCTGTTGTACACGCTTCTGGTTTTTGGTTCAAATGCTTCAACTTATATAAAGTTTCAACTTTACGTGGTATTTTGTTCACACACACACATAGACTAATCGCTAAAAACATGATTTTGGGTTCAGTGGGCCTGGAAACATGTATATCTGATGAAAACTGAATTTGGGAAAATCGCATTGAAAACAATACTTTCCTCTCCAATACATTCAGATAAGGCAAGCGAAGGTAAAAAATGTAGTTTTTATAATTTTTAAAAATATTTCGATGGTGACTGAAAAGAATTGTCATATTTTTGCAACAGGATTTGTCATTTGTCTAGAAAGCTAGAAACAGGCTTTGACTGAAGAAAAGATGAAAGCAATAACTTTTAATTAGACATAATTAATACAAAACGAGTTATTGATCAATAACGTAGAAGTAATAAATTATTATTAAATTTAAATAATATTTATTTATAAAAAATTAAAAATAAATTGACAAATAAAATAAGTAAATAATATTATTTGTAAACATAATGAATGGATTATAATTTAATCAAAATTCCTTGTATGATTTATTCTGTTGACGTAAATGGCATGTAATCCTCTAATTTTAGCCAAATAAATTTTTATTTGTAAGTACGCAGTAGAATATATTGTTTAGGTGAACTGACAAAAATCCGGTTTGAATTCCCAGAAGGGTTAAGAAGTTTTGTTATGAGGAATATTCAAGGGGTACTAGGTACCCCTTGTACCCCTACTTCTGTAATGATACAGAGAATATAATTTGCTTATAACAGGCAGGTGGGGTGTTAAATTATTTGCACTCAATCTACTAGTTCCAGGGCTACAAGAAATACTTCTGTAATGGTCAGCCAATTATATGACTGAAGCATTTAAGAACAGAAGAGGTGGAGGTGTAAAAGACACTAGTCAGAAATATCTCCTCTGAGAGTAATGGATTAAATGATATTAATAATAGTACGCTATTTTTACAAGTCATTAGGTCATCAGCCAAAATGCTGGTTTGAACCTCTAGAGGCTTTACTAAGTAAAACGAGGAGTGAGGTGATTTACTTTGCCTTCCTCACTGAGTGGAAAAGTATGCTTATCAGCATGCCAGGCCCTCTGAAAAGCATCTACTTTCCATTCTGCAAATGACATCTTTACTTCATTCACCACAGGGTCTGGCTGTATAATGAAATTCATTATTCTCAGAGGAGATAACTCTGACTAGTGCCTTTTACATCTCTACCTCTTCTGTTCTTAAACAGTCATATTATATATTAATTGGCTGACCATGTGATAAGAAACAAAACTATTTTTTGTAGCCTTGGAACTAGCAGATCAGTGCAAATAATTTAACTCTCCACCTGCCTGTTATGGGCAAATTTTTACAATATTAACCCATATACATCCTTTATAAAAGCTATACAGTAGTCTCGCATTTTCCTTGGCTCAGATTTAACGTCACTCATATTGCCCATAATTGGCAGGTGGAGTGTTAAATTAATTACACTTGATCTGTTAGTTCCATGGCTACAAAAAATAGTTATATTTTTATTAAAATGGTCAGCCAATTATATGACTGAAGCATTTAAGAACAGAAGAGATGAGGTGTAAACGATGCTAGTCAGAGTTATCTTCTCTGAAAGTAATGAATATGATTATACAGCCAGACCCTGTGGTGAATGAAGTGAAGGTGTCATTTGCAGGGTGGAAAGTAGATGCTTTTCAGAGGGCCTGGCATGCTGATAAGCATACTTATAAACTTAGTGATGAAGGCATGGTAAACCACCTTACTCATTTTACTTAGTAAAGCCTCTAGAGTTTCAAACCAGCCTTTCAGCTGATGACCTAAACAAGTAATGTGATAGACGTTGAATATCTCATACCTGAGTATTTAACTTATTAAATGTAGACTCTAATGATACATACTGCAATATAGTACAACCCTGTTAAACGGGAGTAATGTGGGCGTACTCGAATTCGGATAAGATGGGATGTTTATATCATTTAGATAAAAAAATGTTTAAAAAGTTGAGTGCAGGGGCAGCGTGAAGTTAGCCCCCCCCCCCACCATTTTTCTCGCTTTTTTGAACGAAACAAAAAATTTTTTGTGGAATAATCCGGAACAAACGTAGAACAATCAATTCCATTAGTTTTGTTTTTAATTTTTGTGGGGGGAGCCAACTTCACTGACCTTATTTTAACTGCTTAACGTATTGATAACTACATTTAAGAAATTGGTTTTGTAACTTATCACAATGTAAAAATACTTAAAATATAAAAATAAATAACTAATACTGTACTTTAACATTTGCGTGTACAATATTTATGTACTGTACTGTATTATGCGTTGTGGGAAAACAGAATTGATCCGTTATTTTTCTTATTTTCTAAAAATTATACATATATTTACAGTCCAGCCTCTCTAAGGTTGCTCCTAATGTAAACAAATAATGACGTCACTGAGCATGCGCATTATATAAAAATGTGTACATGCTGATTAAAAAGTAACGACAAAATACTTTCAAAAGTATTTAAATACAAAATACTTTTAAAAGTATTCGAATAAATGAAATTGTTAGGCCTACATCATATCACGACTGATGTTTTTAGTACTTTAAGTACTTATAATTTAAAAAATAGTTATCTTAATAGGAATACGACATCCATAAAGTCACGGACTCTAGCGTGCACCCTGTAGTAGCTGGTTTTGGTTTGTTGACAGTAGGAGCAAACTTAGAGCGGCTGAACTATAGTACAATTATTAAAAAAATATAATAATGATTTATAATCATTTACTTCTATTGTAAAAATATTGTAATTTTTACTAACCTTTTACAGCTGCTATGTTATTTATTTTTC
Source organism: Catonia carolina (assembly GCA_035578175.1). Lineage (NCBI taxonomy): Eukaryota > Metazoa > Arthropoda > Insecta > Hemiptera > Achilidae > Catonia > Catonia carolina. The sequence continues at coordinate 27,898,943 of JAQMRL010000007.1, read as the reverse complement.
TGTACGATTTAATTAACCTACATGTTTCGGTCGATCTACTATCATCAGAGTATATAAATTTTAAACTAAATCTGTTAAAATTTTCTAGAAAATGTATCTTCAGTCATTTGTATAAAACTGTTTTATACAAAAGAGTTTTCCACTTCCAGATACAATTTCCCACTTTTCTGAAGTCTCATAGATAATTCATCATCTATTCCTTTTAAACCTACAAATTGTAAGGGTTCTTTCAATATTTCCTTTAGTCTTAGTTTCTCTTCAAAAAAAACAACACTTCACTCTTATCCTGCCTTATCCCCGTAGTCCATACTTTTTCATTGTGCTAGACTATGCATCCATCTGACTTTGTACATCCTCTGCCGTTTTACCCCATATCATCATTGTTATTTGCAAGTATCATGTATTGTCATGTTCTCCTATTATTACTCTCATTTACCAGTTCATCTCCTCTACGTTTTCTGTTTTTGCTTCTGTAATTTATTTGACTTAGCTTGAAAGGCAAAACAGGACTATATCTTACCATGCAATAATGGCATTTATGATAGTTGAAATACTTTGTTTTTACCACAAATATTTCTCTTTATTTTCAGGATATATAACATATTTCCTTGATTCTAATACGCACCTTTTTCACAATTTGATACCTGAAAACGAGGCGCATCTTACATTCGAGGGTGTTTTGTAGTCACATTCACTTATTACCTTTGAATCGGTATATTAGCTCTCTAAACTACGTATGAGACATCTACGATGCAAAAAGAAAGATAAGATAAGATTAGATAAAATAAATTATCTTTTAAAATTAAAATAAAATAAAACTTATAAATAATTATCAGAATTGGTAGAAGCGACATGCACATAAATGCAATCTTTGATTTTGAAACACAGCTTGTAAATTTCCTGTGCCATGTTATTAATTAACGAACTGAAATAAAATTTTATAAATGATTATTGGAATTCATAGAAGCGACATGCACATAAAGGCAATCTTTGATTTTTAGACGCAGCTTGTGCATTTCCAGTGCCACGTTATTAATTAACAAACTGAAAATATTGACACTCTCAATACAGATGAAACTCTAGTCTATTTTGATATGCTTAGAAACTACATAGTCAGTGTGAAAGATGCCAAAGAAGTACAATAGAAAACTATGGAGTACAAGAAACTGGGAATAACAGTTATTTTATGTACACGGCGTGTTCAGAAAGTAAGTTCAGTTTAAAAAAAAAATAAGTAAAACAATTTTTTTTCAACACAATTTTATTTCTACATGAAAGCCCAAACCTTAAACTATTTTTCGACATAGTTTCCACCGATGTTCAAACACTTGTCGTAGCGGGTGATCAATTTGTCTATATCCTCTTCGTAGAAGGTTCCCGCCACTGATGTGCACAAAACCAAGAGACTCGGAAGTGCTTTGACTTTTCTCACACGGTACAGTGATTATGGTGAGGATTTTTTAAACAAAATTGTGACAGGTGATGAAACTTGGGTCCGTCATGTCACACCGGAATCTAAACAGCAGTCAATGGAGTGGCGACACACGCAATCCCCGAAGAAACAAAAATTCAAGACGACAATGTCTGCACAAAAAATCATGTGCACTGTCTTTTGGGATCGGATTGGTGTTTTGCTGATTGATTCTCTCCCAAGAGGTGAAACCATTAATGCGGCAAGGTATTGTAAAACCTTAAGAAAACTAAGGTGGGCAATTCAAAACAAATGAAGAGGAATGCTCAGTAACGGAATTGTGTTGCTCCATGACAATGCTCAGCCCCATACCGCTGGTGACACTCAAACATTGGTTCGACCATTTCGTTGGGAGCAGTTCGATCACCCGCCCTACAGCCTGGACTTGGCACCGTCTGACTACCACTTGTTCCTGCACATGAAGCATGAGCTAGGCGGCCAATGCTTTGAAACAGACGATGAAGTGAAAACTACCGTGGAGTCGTGGCTACATTCGTTGGCGGGAACCTTCTATGAAGAGGGTATAGACAAATTGATCACCCGCTACGACAGGTGTTTGAACATCGGTGGAAACTATGTCGAAAAATAGTTTAAGGATTGGGCTTTCATGTAGAAATAAAATTGTGTTGAAAAAAAATTGTTTTACTTGTTTTTTTTAAAAACTGTACTTACTTTCTGAACACACCTCGTATAACAGCCAATGGAAACAAACTTCCTTGTTTGATACTCAATAAAAAAAGTGAATTCAAGGAAGTTATTATTTCTATCAATATTGTGTTACATTTAATTCTGTTTCATCGTCCATTTCAGGTACTAAAATTTCACTTTATATCAGATATAAAATTTTGATGAATTTTTCTAGATTTCATTTTTTTCCAAAATTTGTACTCTCAAAATATGCTGCGTCTTAGATTCGAGGGCTTCTTAGAATCAAGAATATACAGTATCTTAAATTTAAAAAACTGTAGTAATCGAATTATTTCTTTTTCATATTTTGAGTAGACTGCAGAGTGAATTGTGACAGTGAAAAACATTTATACTGTTATACCTGTTATTTCATGTATTAACAGATTGCCATGTTTAATGACCCCTAAAAGCCAAATAAAACTTAACCCTTTTTAACCTAGTGTGACGAAGAAGTCACACTGGAGTGAATTAACAGACATCAAAATTTTAGTTATTAGCGACTACTTTGGATTAGGAACGCTGGGTGAGAAGTTTAATAATTTTCTGCACCCTAGCCAGGAATCGAACTTGAGACTTCCGCTTTGCAGTGTAGCATGCTGACCATTGCGCTACGGAGGCAACCATTAATTAGTTTCTTTTAAAAATTAATTTTAGTTTTAAATATTCGTGTTCATTTACTAAAATAAAGTAGCATTTCTTCAAATATTTTGTACGTACAAGTATATTTATTAGACTGTTTGTAAAAAGTGATTTTATCCATTTTATCAATATTTTTAATTGTGAAATATTTTGTCTTAAATGATGGCTTTAAAATGAAAATCATATTTAGTTTTTTTTTGCTACAAATCTAAGCAAGAAAATATATTTTGTTTAGGAAGCCTGAACATAATTTTACATATTCATATTCTTGTATGAAACAATGAACAGATATTTTTTGTGAATAGTTAAAAAAATTGGGATTGAAAGGGTTAAGAAGTGCTCATCTCCCTCATTCTTGTTTTCCCACCTTTGTTCATCCTCACCTCCTCTCTGCTGATGACTTATCCAAAGTAATTGGATCGGACCCGTTTCAAATAATCTAGATTTAACAAGTATGAACATTACAAGGAATGCAAGGTTAATTTATTAAGAACATTACTTTTTTAAACTAAAAAACCAATCTATTTAACAATCATTCAATACATTTTAACTGAAATACAATTTTTACAGTATGTTTTAAAAATTCGAAATTTTCTTATGAATTTCATTAAGTTTTTTGTATTCGGATGGTTTCATCATTTTTCTGTTTGACATCTTAATTCTAGGATGTTCTAGTTTCTCTTTCATTGTCCGATCTGATACAGATGAAACACCAACCCCAAGATCCACAACAATTAAACGTTTTCTATCCTTTTATGGCCTAAGTTTTTCATCAGTATTCAAAACAACTTGTTTACATTTATATGACATTCTACTTAAAAGAAACAAAACATATACTATTTAGGTCTAATAACCGTGCACTATTAAAGAAGCAAATAGTGAAGAGCAAAGTATTTTGCAACACAATTTAGATGTGCACTTTATTTTCATTTTGTTTGTGTAAATTATGTACTTCTGAAATTTATTGATTTTTGGTTGTTTCGGATAACTCAAATTTGGTTAACTAGGTTTTTATTGTACTGCTTGATTAGCAAAACAGTCAGTATTGTTTACTGAACAATTTATTTGAATTTAAATTACTTTTATGAGATAAACATTTTCTTAATTAAATCGACAGGGATGGGTAAGAATAATAATAAGAATTTATCTAGTCATACATAGGCGTACTGTTTAATTTTTACACTGATACTCCATAGAACAAATACTCCATGTTTTTTTTTTACTAAATCGGTTTACGAAATAATATATATTTGTAAAACAAATACAATCATCAAGGCCTACATAAAGTCAGAGGTTATCAAAATATATAATGATAAAATAACTGCTCCTCCTTTTGGCCCCTAGATATTGCGCAGTGCATCAAAAAAAAAAAAACCATGCCGTCAGTTATTTTTGTACATAACAAATACCCTTGTATTCAACCTAAACTGGATACCAAACCTGACAAGTTAAATAAAAAATATGTTGTGTGAAACACTCGTATGACTTTCTCTTGCCAATGTTAATAATGGACAATATAACCTATGTTTAATCATGAGTGAATGGCATAAAATGAAAATCAATCTCGGTAACACTTAATAATACGGAAAATCACTTATTGACGCTAAACTAGGATTGGTAAAAAAAATTGCTTCAATTAAAAGTAGTTTTCTTATTTGCTATAACTTTGATTATGTATATTTTTACTTTCTCTTGCCTATATGAGTATATAAGAAGGAAAGTATTGTTTCTTTCAACGGAAGAAACATTTCATGTTTCTCTTTTTTCATGAAAATCGGAACATTGTACAAAGTTAAAACTTGAAACATAAGTAAAATACCACTACAGGACCCAACATGAACATTCTCATCAAAATCAGACAACCAGAAGTAGTAGGTAGTTTATTCATGTAATTTTTCACTTTTTTGCGATTTTTTCAAAAAGGGGTCCTGCAATTGTTTTTTTCTTTAAATCACCTCATTTACTACATTTTTTTATGCTCTACATAATAGGGTAGGGGCCATGTCCGCTGAAATCCTTAGGGAGGCTGTGGTCTCGTAGAAAAAATAGTTTTTTTAAGATAGCGGCCTAAATATGCATTTTAGCGCAAATGTGTACATAACAAAAGTTGTAGACAATTTAAAAAGCTACAACTTTAATTTTGAACATATTTTTATATAATGCTTAGTTTAGTGGTAATTAGTGATTTTCTGGATTTTTTTTCATGAAAATCTGTAAACAAAATTGTTTTTTTAAGATTACGGCCTTAGTGTGCATTTTATGACAAAAGTTTATATAATCCAATTTATAGGAAATTAAAAGATCTACAACTTTTATTTCTGACATTTTTCTCTACAGAGGCTAGTTTAGTGTCAAAGAGTGATTTTTCCGTATTATTGCCGAATTATACTATTTTTTAGGGCTGATGAGCTCTGAACGTACACGTTGCCCCCCCACCCACTTCATAGCTAACCTATGACTTGCCAGCAATGTTGCCAATACTTGCTTCTGTAGCTCTGTTATATATTTTGTCAGCCATTTTTTTGTTTTGGTCTTTCGATAACAATTATTATAACCTATGATAATGTATTGCATGTTAACATGCTCTATAATCGATGTGTTCAGTACGAGATGCAAGACATGAGTGAACTACTGCAGCTCTTATACGCATGCACGCGTAATGTTTCTCAAGCTGATACGTTCGTACAATCGGACAACGCTGTCAAGTATTCTGATTGGTCTAAACGCGTGGAACAGCAGAGCTCATCAACTATGAAAACCAAACGCAATTTTTTGCAAACACAAGGGTGGTCGCGCTAAATTTTTCACCGACACACAGCAAGGCACTATAAGTACTGTACATAGTACACCAAGCCGAGAAGTCAGCAGCTATGCACCCATTAAGGCGTCGGCAGGATTAAAACAAGTCAATACTCAAAAACAAACCGTCCAGCGAGTCATGATGTCACCGCCGGATGGTTTGTTTTGAGTACCATTTTCTGTACCAATAAACCTTTGTACAAAAAATCTACCTGTTAGTAAATAATTTAGTTCACTTCTTTTCTGCTTGTGTTGTGTTAGTAACAGGTTATAGAATCTTATTATCAAGCATGCTATTATATTTAGCTATTATATAATATTTGCTATTATATTATATTTTCAGTAACACAGTATCAAAAAAATAGCTTTATTTCCAATCACTAGTTACCACTATTGGTTTCTACACCAGATAAGTCAGGTTCAATTCTAGTCAGGTGCGGCATTTTTTTCGTAATTCATTTTCACCTATAACCCTCTTACATCATCTGCATTAGCAGTAGTGAGTGAAAGAACCGGATGTAAAAAAACAAAAAAAATATCTGATAGGTAATTAACAGCACCACTCACGAGAAATACTCTTTTATGCCGTTAGAAGCAATGCCTAGCAAAAATGTTTTGACAAAAATGAGAAATAATATAAAATTTTACGATACAGTAGAACCTTAGAAACTGGATCATTTGTGAAATTTGAGGTTGTCGAGACATCCAGAATGAGGGTTAGTTAAAAGAAAACAATTACAGTATTTGCTGCGAATTAATACATTGTATGTATTGTAGTTAAAATATAGAACAATATATATTTAATAATAGTAGATGAACCAACAGCTGATTCCAGTGAAATTTTGTTCACACTTTCTCTCTTATCAGCACTTTTTAAAATATCAAATTTCATTTCCATTGGCATATTAACCTTTTTTTCTTATCACTAGGCATTTCTGGTAAACACATTTACTGTACTACACTCACTATTGTACAGTATATATACTGTAGTACGTACAGTACTATTATAAAAAAAGTACATTTAAAAATTAAGAATTGATCAATAAGCTTTACATATACCAACTCATACCCACGCGCAGGCTCGACCTATGCGGGTATTGGGAAATAAGCTAGGATAAGAGATTCGTTGTATTTGTTTTTAGTAATAAATAAAAATTTAAAAAATCCATTAACACACACAATAACATGTTCAATACTGGAAGTTCTAGCACAAAACTGGAGTTAGCTAACAAGCATTCCCACGTCCAGAAATAAATAGGATTTAAATTTCTAGGAAGTGACCTGGTTCAAACAACGCACTTGACAGTGATAAGTCATAGCGTTGGGTTGTAGCATCTCCTGAATAATAGCTAGCTACCTTCAAGCTAATAAAAATAATAGCAAATATCGTTGCCTGAACTCATCTGTTTTCAACAGTAGTTTTATTTCTACATATTTTTTGACCTATGCTTTAGTTTAGCTGCAACAGCTAATTTTCTGTTAAACAATGCATTGAAATAAATTAATTTTTTGTCTAGTCATCCAACATTGTTTACCAAATGAAAACCACTTATAAATAAGTTAAATTTAGTACTCTTTGAAGATTAACTGGAAAGTTATTGTAGTTTCCTGTGTAATCTATTATGTATGCGAGATGATTTTAAATATTTACTGAAAGAAAGAAGTAACATAATGAAGTGTGACTAAAACGTGCATAGAAATTAGGAGGAACAATTGTCATAAATCGGCATATAACTGTTTAGTATACTGAACAGTGTAGATGTCTACAATAGATGTTTTAATATGCGAATAAATTATAAAGTATTTATGCATATAATTTCAATTTTTAAATTACCATCACTCTGATTTGATTAATGATTTAACACATTACGTGCATTTACATAATCAAATCCATTTAGTACCGTAAAATGTATTTTTTACAAAATATGCTCCATTCAATGAATGTCGTATCTCTTCATAGAATTTCTAGAGCATCTTTTTATTCCTTTACTAGCTAAAGTACCGTTCTTCAAATGGTTTCTTGATGCTGTGGATGTTCAGTTGGTGTACAAAAATTAATCCCTATCAGGTCTGATAATCTTTAATCATCATTATTATCTACCTCCTTTCAATATCAACATTATTGTTGTTGTTAAGGTTATCAGCTGAAAGGCTGGTTTGAACCTCTAGAGGCTTTACTAAGTAAAATGAGGAGTGAGGTGGTTTACCAATCCCTTCCTCACTGAGTGGAAAAGTATGTTTATCAGCAAGCCCAGCCCTCAGAAAAGCATTTACTTTATTCACCACAGGGCCTGGCTGTATAATGAAATTCATTACTCTCAGAGGAGATAACTCTGATTAGTGTCTTTTACACCTCTACCTCTATTGTTCTTAAATGATTCAGTCATATAATTGGCTGACCATGTGCTAAGAAACAGAACTAGTTTTGTAGCTCTGGAACTAGCAAATCAAGTGCAAATAATTCAACACTCCACCTGCCTGTTATGGGAAAATCAACATTATTTTTATTATTAATGAAAAAAAACCAGTTAGATGTAAAATAAAAGTAAGATTTTGGTATTTTTTAATTAAGATACGCAGCGCTTTATTATTTTGAGAAGCTTTGTTATGGGAAACGTTATGGAGTGATTCACTAGGGTGTTCGTCATTTATATACAAAGCTATACGGAGAGTGGCCACGAGCAAAGTGCTACACCAAGCCAGTTCGATTTAACACCACCTTAAACTGAAATTAATATACAGATATCTCGAGTTCTGCAGGAGTTAAAATAAAGAACGTAGGCTTAAAACACTTGGGACATCGTACACTATTAAATAAACTCTCATTTATCTACTTTGGTTTATTTGTACTGTAATTATGGTCAGACATTCATTATTTCTATGTACCACCATAACGTCATGAAAATTTTAAGCCTGCATAAGTTATCATAGCTTTATTATATTTATATGGCAAGATATTTCAGTTGAAGTAAAATGCGAACAGAATATGCCAATTATTTTAATACATAGACTTCTTTTTAAAGCTCCCTCCCTCTCTCCTCCGTTCCCTTTCTCTCGCCACATTTCGTGACCCTTGAAGCTAAAAAATTGGTATCTACAAAGATGTTCATTTGTTACGATGTCAGTAATATTATGACATTTATTCGAGGTTCTTTCGGGATCTGGTTATTTTGAAATAATAAAACATCCTTTTAAATTTAAAAAAAATATTTATTTACGTAAATTATTTGTTACAGTTATAACAATTAGGAATTGCACTAAACTAATTAAATTTATAACAGACTAAATTTAATAAAAAATGTTTTAAGACAACATAATATTTAACTAAAAAGAAATATGGCCCAGTGGCAGCTCATGTTTCAAAAATATGTGAAGAGTTGCGAAAAAGCGAGAAAAACTAGTATACTAATAAGTATCCGTGAGATTCCTGAGAGTAAAGAAATGTATAATACATAAATAATCACATACAAAACAACTGTGTGACATTCCAAGTACAAAACAACTGACGTACACATGCCTAGAATATTCAGGTGCAGTAGATCGGTCAACCTGCCGTAATCTCTTCACTATTCAGGGATGGATGGTGAGAACTAAGCTTGCATATTTTCCATTGTCATGGCAACTTGGTCGTACTGGAAGAGAAGCGGCAGCCACCCGTCCGACTCTTCACATTTATATGTATTACGTATATTAAGGCTATTTAAATATAAATTTAAAATTTAGGGCTATTATACAAGGGCTATTTAAAACGTTATGAAACACTCTAATGCAATAATTTTTTGTAATTTTTTAACGGCCGGCCCGTTGGCGTAGTGGTTAGCACAACTGGCTTTTATGCCGGGGTCCCGGGTTCGATTCCCGGTCAGGTCTGGCATTTTTTCATCACTCATTTTTATATATAATCTTCTCCAACGTCTGCATTAGCAGAAATTCCAAAACACTCAGACAAAACAAGAAAAATCAAGTATTTGCTTTTATCAGGTCCAAATTATCAGTCTTCTATGACTTGCCACGTCACTAGTTTTAATACAACCGAGTACAGCAAAAATATTTCGTTAGTTGATTATGCTCCGTAAGTCTTGGCTTACGCAATGATTGAAATGATATAAAAGTAAAAAAAATGCCAGACCGGACCGGGAATTGAACCAGCAGCCCATGGCATAGAATCCAGTTGCGCTGACTGTACCATTCAGTCGGTCAAATAATTAAGCTATTGTTCTTACCTCAGTTGGCAAAAATTACACGAATAAACTAATGCTTTCGGTTGACCGATTTTGATAAAAATGTTCGTGTTGGGTTCTCTAGTAGTACCTAACTTAAGTTTCAACTTAGTACAATATTCCGTGCTTGAGATATTTTGTTCACACACACAGACCAATCACTAAAAATATGTTTTATGGGTTCAGGGGGTCTGAAAACGTGTATATCCAGTGAAAACTCAATTTCAAAAAATCGACATTAAAACAATATTTTCCTTCCAATAATTTAATTTTTTTAAATTTTTTAATTTTTTTTTTTTTTATATACTGTATATCTCAATTCTAAGACGCAGCTTATTTTGGCAGGACAAATTTTGGAAAAAAATAAAATCTAGAAAAATAATTAAAAGTATATTATTAATATAAAGTGAAATTTTATTGTGTGAAATGGGTGATGTAACAGAATTAAATGTAACACAATATTAATAGAAATAATAGCTTTCTTGAATTCACTTTTTTGATTGAGCATCAAATAAGGAGGAAATTTGTTTCCATCAGCTGTTATGCATAACATTTTTTTTTTTTTTTGCGCCCTGGAGACTCCAGGAGGACATGTCAGATATAACACCTGAAATACATATAAGAATCACACAATGTATCACTGCTATCAAGAAAGAAATTCTTGTACGCTATAAAAAGTTTCACCGATCAAGTAATTTTTCAGATTCCTTTTAAAGGAATTCAAATCCTCACAACATTTTAAAAATTGAGGTAATTTATTCATGAATTTTCTCCCTGCATAAGTAGGTTTTTGTTCAAACAATTTTGTGGAGTGATTAGCCACATAATAATCATTCCTGTTTCTCGTGTTATGATTGTGAACATTGAAATTCTGCATAAAAGTATTTTGCCTAACATACATAATCACCTCAAAAATGTAGAGAGAGGGAACTGTAAGCAATTTAAGCTCCTTAAATAGTGGCCTGCATGAGGTTAGCTGGTTAGCTCCCACCATACACCTAATAGCTTTCTTTTAAATTTTAAAAACCCTATTCATATTACCCATGCTAGAATTACCCCATACTAAGATAACATAACGGATATGAGACAGAATGAGGCCATGATAAGCTGCCATTAGTAATTTTTTATCATTTAATCTGGCAATTTGTTTTAGTGCAAATACCCCAGATGAAATTTTACTACAAACTTGATTGGTATAGAAGTCCCAAGACAAAAATCTATCTAGAGATACTCCCAGGAACTTCACTGTTTCTACATACTCTAAACTATTATTATGAATAACATAACATAACTGTCCCGGGTTCAATTCCTAGTCAGGTCTAGCAATTTTTCATCACTCACCTTCATGTAACATCCTTCTCACCGTCTGCATTACCAGTACTTGCAAAACAGACAGATGTTAAACAAAAAAAAGTTAACCAATACTTTTTCATTTATTGTAAAACCAAAAATAATTACAACAGAAATTATATTTATTTCGTAAAAGAAATAAATCTCGATATTATCCAGAAATTGGTGACGAGGTTCTTCACGTACTTCACCTGAATAACCGCTGCTGATATGACCATTTATATTCAAATAAATAATTGATCCCTGAAAACAATAGTATAATATTTGCCCGTCATGGAAAAACTACTTCAATACGCAATGTATTATGTACAACCACTTATAACTCTCTTCACCGCTGTTCAAATAACAATAACCAAGTAAAGGAAAGCCACTTGTGTTTTAAAAATAGAAATAGAACTTACTCGGATATAAACAAATTTATAATGAATCCTGCAGTCCGTATTCAATTGAAAAAATATTTAATCTTTTACAGACCTATTGTACCTGCTATATCACTCGTTTTTTACTTTCTTTTATTTCATAATCCTTATTCAACATGTTGTGATGGATCCATTATCATTAGAATTACATCCAGGTTTTACAAAGCATTGAACAGATTTTTTTTAAATATCATACAGATGCAATGATAAAAAAACTTTTATCCACAAACTTGTTTAACAATGGGATGAATAGACCGTTAAGTAATAAAAAGGGTGTTTATGAAACAGAATATGGTAATAAGCATTGTAATAAATTTTGTATTGGTATGACTAGTCGTAATTTTCAAATCATATATAAGAAAAGTTTGGTGAAATAAAAACAAGAATGAAATCGAAAAGTATGAGGTGTTCAATATATATAAACACCAGAATAAAAAGCGGCAAGACATTTTGAATGAACAGGTTAAATTTTAAAATGATAACCTAGGCCTAATATTGACTGCTGCTATCTGCACAGAATATGAAAGAAGTTAAAAAATTTTAATAATTGAACAGTTTCATACGAATGACTGAAGATACAACATCTTCTGAAGATTTTAATAAGTTTTTTAATTATGTACGCTGATGATGGTGGATCCACCAAAACATGTCAGTACGAAGTAGGAATGTATAATAAAAAAAAGGATAAAGATGAGTGATATAGCTCTACAGATTAAATTTAATTCAAAATAATTTTAATTGTTTTTTGTTTTAAAATTGCAAAAGGAAAGTATTGTTTTTCTGCCAATTTTTTGAAATTGAGCTTCACCAAAAATACATGTTTTCAGGTCTCCTCAACCTAAAAACATGTTTTAACTGTTGATGTGTGCTCATGCACGGGCACGTGTGTGTGTGTGTGTGAACAAAATATCTCATTGACGAAATATTGTACTAAGTTGAGTTGGTTTTACGTTCTGTGGTCAGTAGAAGAAGTAAATATTTGCAATCTCAGATATATAAAATTTATAAAAATATATTACGCCCATAGCAGACAGTTGGAGTGTCAAATTATTTACATTCAATCTGTTCGTTGCAGGGCTAAAATAAATAGTTCTGTTTCTTATCACATGGTCAGCCAATTAAATGACTGAATCATTTAAGAACAGAAGAGGTAGAGGTGTAAAAGATACTAATCAGAGATATCTCCTCTGAAAGTAATGAATTTCATTATACAGCCAGACCCTGTGGTGAATGAAGTGAAGGTATCATTTGCAGAGTGGAAAATGTGCTTTTCAGAGGGCCCGGCATGCTGATAAGCGTACTTTTCCACTCAGTGAGGAAGGCATTGGTAAACCACCTCACTCCTCGTTTTTACTTAGTAAAACCTCTACAGGTTCAAAGTAGCCTTTCGGCTGATGACCTAAACAACAACAAAAATATATTCAAGTTATAAATCAGCTGAAAAATCACAAAAATGAAAAACATGGACTGATTAAATTGGACCTTTAGTAGAACAACTGTGTTGCCCTAAGTCCTACTGTTGATATCCCTGACAAACTGACTTGTGATCTCAACTTTCAAAACACTGTAACTTTCAGGAAGAGCTGCAAAACGTTGTATACAATAAAACAATATAAATCGCCAGCTAAATCACTGATGTTATTTTGTATGGTTTTACCAATGCAGTACTACTGAACAGTAAGCTAATGGCAATTTTTTTTAAATTACAGTTAGGCCTGTTATAAAAATTGCATCACTTGATTAAAAAAAACAATTTTTTTTTTGTTTAATGTCCGACTGTTCTTCAATTACTGCTAATGCAGACAGTGAAGGATGAAATGATTTTTGGTCATCAACATCATCATCATCATCATCTCACAAGGATTAGGCTCTCTTGGCCTGTTCCGGCATCCTTTTTTTTCTCGGCCTTCCCACATCTCGTTTTCCTATAGGTTTGTACTCCCATGCCTGCAATGGAAGTCTATTGGGTGACATTCGGAGTAGATGATTAGACCAGTTATCACGACTTTTTTTCAAAATACTCAGTAGAGGTTCCATTTGTAATTCAGCTCTTATGTCTTCATTCCTTATCTTGTCTAGTCGAGTGCAACCTTTAACCGCTCACAAAAACCTCATTTCAGCAGCTCGTATCCGAGACTCAGTTCTCTTCATAGATACCCATGTCTCGCTGCCGTATGCTATTAGCGGTACTGCCATTGCTCTATAAAATTTCAGTTGGGTATCATGTCTTGTTCTCCTACCCAAGGCTCTCCTTATACTACCACAAACAGAACTGAATTTTGCTATTTTTCACCTACATCATCATTTACATCAAATGAAATGTGGCATCCCAAGTAACTGAAATTTCTTACTTGATCCAATGTGTGGTTGTCAAGCACAATTTTCGATCTAACTGGCCACTTCCCTTTGAATTTTTTGAATTTTGGTAATGTATGAAAATATGCCGTGCCTGAATGGGATTCGAACCCAAGACCACATGATGAGAGGCGAGCACGTTACCAACTACCCCAATGCGGCAAGCATTGAATAAATAATTATTGCTATTGGTAATTTTTCTTCACAAAAATTAACATTCCGTAGATTTTTGTAATTTTCAAATAGTTTTATTTTTATTTTGGAGGCTAATTCGTTAAATCGAAAATTCGTAAAATTGAAGTCTGTTAAATTGAGCATTGACTATGGTTCAATCTGATCCCCTTCCAATAATTAATTTAAATAATTTTTTAAACTTATTATTGCTTAATTTTATGTTATTTAATTTATTTTCTATTGTTACTTACGGAATTGATTTTCATATGTTACAGTGGTGCCTTTTCTGAAGTGCGGGTGGCCGAAAGCAAGGAGCATCCTGGCCAGATGTTTGCTGTGAAAATCATTGACAAGAAAGCTTTAAAAGGAAAAGAAGACTCTCTAGAAAATGAAATAAAGGTTCTTAGAAGGTAAAATTATCATCACTTTTATTTTTATCATTTTTTATATATTTTTTATAATTTTAGTATTAGCGTTAGTATTATTAAAAGAAAAAATGTTTAAGCCTCTTGCAGGTAGTTTTAAGAAGAATGGTGCTTGCTTGGCATTTGCTTTATAATATTAATTCGGGCTACTGCTTAATCCAAATGAATGTGGTTGTAATACATTATTTTCTAATTTTTTCTTTTTTATTTATGCAAATAAATCTCTTAATCTCTTTTGTATTAACATTTATTTAAAAAAATTATTGAAATAGTTAATTATATTAAGTAATTTGCTCCAGTATTGGAGAATGGATTTTTGATTCTATTAGAATAAGGTTTTGTACTTAACAAGAATGAAGTTTCTCCTAAATTTTGACAATGTTTTATTTACTTAGAGGGTTTTAAAATCACATTTATCTCTCGAAAATAAATTCCGCAGTTAAAAATAAGGGGAAACGATTAATAAAATACAAACATTTATGTTAGAAATTGGTCTGAATTAAAACTTTGACAAAGGAAGATGCATTCTTCATAATATTTCTAGAAGCTTTTATAATATTATTATTATCTGATGAAGCATTGCGCACTGGCGAAAGTGCTCATAAGTTAAGAAAAAAAGAAAAAGAAAGCAGTGTAAAAGATTAAAAAAAAGGTATAAAAAGGGGTAAATGTGGGAGAACAGCACTAGATTAAGTTGTGAAAGAAATTTAATCTTTTCATTTCATAAAAAATAGCTCATATCAGCTTGAATTTTAAGTTTAGAATTTTTGGGCAAATCAGGAAAAAATTCTCTTTAAAACTGTGTAAAAATTATAAAAATCTGTTCAGTAGAACTCTGTATTTAGGAGTTAATGGAATTCCCATTTAAAATAAATTGGAAGCTATTTTGCATTTTTATTATATAGATATAAGTTTTAAAAAATTGTCAGAATTTAGAAGATATGGTAATCATTATGTATGTAAGAAACCTTGTTCTATTATTAGTAAAAATTTTAATAATTTAGAATAGATATTGATGTATACAGTAGAAACTCCCTTATCCAAAAAGAAGGAGCTGAACCCATTTTGGGTATATATCCAAATTTAACAGTGAACTACAATAATAAAAGCATTTAAAGCCAATATAGACTTAAATATTAAAGGTTTAGTGCATTATTTCTTTACAAGATACAGAAGAACCTCGTTAACCCAGATCAACTGGGGCCTGGGCCCGATCCATGTTAATAAAAATCTGGGTTATCCAGAGAATTAGGAAAAAATTTTAAAAAATATTATCGGCACTTTTTCACCTAAAAACACAATACTGTATGTATTTACACCGTACACAATCGCTTACGAGCAACGTGATCTCGCATCCGCTTTTACATTAGAAGTTCATTTGACGATGATTCAGGTTGACTCTAAATAAACCATCAATTTATCTATGTTTGCTGCTACTTCTTCGTGGGTCGTAACTACACCTGGTTTGACAGAACATTGTCTGAATCCTTTTCATTTTCTGTAACACTGCATGATCTAATAATTTTTTCCTTTCTGATTGCTTATTGCCTGCATTAGCAGAAATTGCAGAACATTCAGACATAAAACAAAAAACAATTTCTGATTGCTTTATAACCTCCGTTATTGTCAATTTGTTGCCAGTTGTTAATGTCTTATCAACATCGAAACAGCCATCAATATTTTTTTAAATGTCTGTAAAATCTTCCACACTTTGTTTTTCTTCTTCATTTGTATTGTTTTCTGATAAAAGTCATTTACACCAGCCCACAACTTTTTCCTTAACTGTATCAAAGTTTTTATTCAAAGGGAGGGGAAGGAGAGTGTGAGTCTCCAGTTTTCTGCATTGCAACAGCAGGCCGGGTTAGTGTAATAAACTTGCCCGCTGGCAAGTGAATTCGAGTAATATAGACCCTACCCACTGAGAATAGTGATTTTGTTGTTTAGGTCATCAGCCGAAAGGCTGGTTTGAACCTGTAGAGGTTTTACTAAGTAAAACGAGGAGTGAGGTGGTTTACTATTGCCTTCCTCATTGAGTGGAAAAGTACGCTTATCAGCATGCCGGGCCCTCTGAAAGCACATAATTTTCCACTCTGCAAATCACCTTCACTTCATTTCATTCACCACAGGGTCTGGTACATAATGAAATTCATTACCTTTAGAGGAGATAACTCTGATTAGTGTCTTTTACTCCTCTACCTCTTCTGTTCTTAAACGATTGAGTCTTTTAATTGGCTGACCATGTGATAAGAAACAGAACTATGTACTTTAGCCCTGCAACAAACAGATTGAGTGTAAATAATTTGACACTCTACCTGTCTGTTATGAGCAAAAGCAATTTATCATCAGTAAGACAAGTTTTCATTTACTACACTAAACAATTTTTTTCTCAAAATTGATCAATGTGGACATCCAGGTTAAAGAGGTCCGAGTTAACAAGGTCCTACTGTAATTTGATTTTTTTTTAAGTTTCTCTTTAAATTTGGGATGCAATGTTTCTCAATCTCTTCAAAACCTGAACTTAAGGTTATTTTTGTTTTACATTTGATGCACAAACCTCTTTGCACTGTTGAACAAACCACAACACATGTGGAACTGGCAAAAAACTTACATTTTTAACTAAACCATCAAAAAAATTGATTTCAAAAACAATTCAATACAGTATTTTAAATTAATTACTTTATTTCATATAGATCTTACTTGAAGAGCATTAATCCCTCTTTGGTTGTTGTGTGGTTGTTACCTTCATTCAATTTGATCGACAAGTTTTACCTTAATCTTTATACATAAATGAAAACTTTTACATTTTAAAATTTTTAGAATAATTTTGGCTGTTTTGGATATGGGAGGTTGTACTGTATTTTTAAGTGATCTTAAATGTTAAGGAAATTAGCAAAGATCAATCCAATGTAATAATAGATTTTTTTTAAGCAGTTTTCATTAGAATATTATTTTTTACTAGTTTTTTTTTAATTGAAGTTTAAAAGTGACTGCTTTTGTGGCACAGTGGTTCGTATGTTAGACTCCAAATTATGAGACCCTGATTTGATTCCCGATTAAAATCTGAAAGAATTATTATGTATATAGCCCACCAATACTGTAGGTCATAATCTTTATTAGTCGTCGGTAATAACCTAGCAGTTATTTTAAATTTAATTTTTTTTTTTAATAATTTAATTGACTGTATAGAAATGTCATATTGTTTCTTTCTTCTTACACCTGTGCTGGTTTATGCAATGAAAGTGCATTGAACAGTACTACAGTGTACAAGATTAAAGAAACAATGCATTTCACAGACAGTTATCCCTACATTGGGAACAATAGATTTCAAATTTTAAGAGTGCATTTCATAGCACTTCTGGTTTAGTTTTTCATATATTGGTGTTACATCTGCAACTCATTTACTGTGTTGGTATTTCTGTATCGGTACTTGGTATTTTTTATCATTACCATTCAGCACTTGTACCAAGTTGTACTTGGAACATTAAAATTGTGTTCCTACCAAACATCAATTAAGACCAAACTTTCTACAAAATTGCCACTCATGGTAGGTTGAAAATATGTACACTTTGCAACGTGGTTTAGAAGTCATGATAGAATCTTAATCGTTAATTAATTTTGTTTCTTGATGTACAATAGTTACTGTATTCCAATATTTCAGATATGGGAGGAAAATTGTACTTAAGATAAATAAAATTATGTATTTATGTTAAAACATAATTGAAGGAAACTTGTAATTAAATAAATTTCATGAATATTAATTATATAATAAAATAATTAATGATTGATTATTAATAAACATATTATTTATAATTCTTTTTTAAAAATTCTTATTTTAATAAATATTCTCGTAAGAAATGAAAAATTGTAAATTTAATTTAACATTTTGTGTTAGGTTAAAATTATATATCAGGTGATTACATTTCGTGGATAACTATTTTTGCGCATGGATTTATTTACTGGGTTCAAGAGAGGGAGGAGGACTCTGAAATTCTTACTGTCGCCACTGCATGTTATATATAAATTATTTATGAAAAAGTTATAATAGCATTATACAAGGAAATTTTCATATTTTATACACTAGTTTCTTACAAAACGCTTTTATAAACTTCGCCTTTATATCATTAAAAATGGTGATTTACTTCTGTAAATATATAACAAATAAATGTTAATTTATGACTGAACAAAATATTTGTCAATGTCAGTATAACTTACACATGTTAATACGCATGCATGCACACTCACACAGTTACACATGTTACCACTAATAACGTAATTAGGTAAGCCCTAATTATTTTTAAATTTTCATTATTCCTGGTATACTTGTCTTAACTTCATGCCTTTAAGGTCAACTCTTTCATTATACGTTTTTTAGTAAATTACATTTTTGAAGATCTTTTTTTAAACGGTAGGCCTATTTGTACTGTATTCGCTTATACTAAATGTTAAAAAAAATTTAAAAGTTTGTCTAAAAAATATAGTTTCAAAAACAGAAGGAGTTATATCTTCAGTCACATGTATAAAAGAGTTTAATACTGTTTTTTTTTTTTTTTAACTGTGGAAATAAGAATATAGTGATTTTCACTTTTTGGATAGTTAGCGGCTTCCTTTTAATGTTCTTTTAATTGGAGTGTTTCTCAAATTTTTCATTAACAATGAAATGCTTTTTGTTAAGAATTTAATTAATTAGTTTCAATTTTTATTTTACATACTCTGATGATGTTGAATCCACTGAAACATGTAAGTTTATGTAAATAAAATCATAGATTAAAGAAAATCAAAGCAGGTATAAAAGGTTAGAAAAAATGTTAAGTAGTTATATATCAGGATTAGTTTAACCAGTCTACTTTTGGTAAAATCTGAACTGGTAGTTTACAAAAAAAAATTATGTAATGTAATTTTATTTTAATGAGAATTGTATATTTTTGTGATGTGTTTGACCTGCGACGTAAAATGAAATAGTTTTTTTATTATGTACCTTTTTAATGATTTTGGTAAAACAGGATAAACAATTTTACATTTTCCCCATATTACTATTTTTATATCTTATTTTATTCTATATTCCTAATTGCTAATTTGTATTATTTCATAAAATAATGGGTGTTTACATAATGTAACATAATATAAACTAACCTAATTAACTACTAACTTCATAATTTTTTTTTTATCTGAAATGACGAAAACACTCTTGTAGAATACTCCTCCTCAATGGGGAAGTAGTTTTGGACTCAATTGAGGTGTCCTTGTCCAATCCCAAAGAGGCCACAACCACATACATTACACATCTAAGATCTTTTGGGGAAGATATTCCCCAAAATGAAGTAATTTAGATTTTGTTAAACATTTTCCTGTGTATTGTTTCGAATTACATAAACTTTTCTTTTTTTTTATTCCTAATTTGTGAACGTTGCAATCTGTTCAATTTAGAACAATAAGCAACCCCATGACCCAATGAGATGAAGATGATGTGTATGACGTGTAAATGAGGTGTAGTCTTGTACAGGCCCAGGCCGACCATTCCTGAGAGCGTATGGTTAATTAAACCCCAACCATCAAAGTACACCGGTAACCACTGTCTAGTATTCAAATCCGTATAAAAGTAACTACCTGTACTAGGATTTTAACCCGGAACCTTCGTCTCCGAAAATCAGCTGTTAAACAGCTGATTTTGGCGACGACTTTACCTCTAGACCAACCCGGTGGGTTACATAAACTTGAAACACCAATTATACAGTAGATGACTGTCAGCTGATTAAAAAAGGCATTAGGCCCTTCAGATATCATGTGTCCATCTTCAGTTGCAATAATAAAACATCAATGCATGCAGATTGCCATGACAACTGACATTTTATTATTACTACTTATTACCGACACATGATATCTGAAAGGTCCTATTGCCTTTTTTTTATCAGCTGAGAGTTATATATTGTGTATTTGGTGTTTCTGTTTTTATATATTATATAATTGAAATTTTTTTAAAAGAAATTTTTCTGCCCATAACAGACAGGTGGAGAGTTAAATTATTTGCACTCAATCTGCTAGTTCCAGGGCTACAAAAAATAGTTCTTTACTTATCAGAATCAAGTCAATTCGATAAATTCAAGTTTCAATAAGATTTTGAATGAATTACTCATTCCAATTGTGTCTAAATTCATTGTAAAAACATACTGAAGTAACAGTGCCATTACATTTAATTGTTAAAAAGTAAATAACGAACAAAATATTTTGATACATTACTGAATCTAATTGGCTGAATATCTTCAGCCAATTATATGACTGAAGTATTTAGGAAGAGAAGAGGTAGAAGTGTAAAAGACACTAGAAGAGTTAACTCTTCTGAAAATAATGAATTTCATAACACAGCCAGACCATGTGTTGAATGAAGTAAAAATGTTATTTGCAGGATGGAAAATATGTGCTTTTCAGAGGGCCTGGCAGGCTGATAACCATATTTTTCTATTCAGTGAGGAAGGCTATTGTAAACTACCTCACTCCTCGTTTTACTTAGTAAAACCTCTAGATCTTCAAACCAGCCTTTCAGTTGATGACCTAAACAACAAAAATTTAAATTTTATATTCAAATTCAATAAAATTTCTTACCTTATAACAGAATCAAGTCTCTTAAGTTCAATAATTTTTTAAATGAAGTCCCCATACCGATTGGGTCTAAATTAATTATACAAAAGTATGGCGTTGTACTAAAGTAACAATACCATAAACTTAATTGTAAAAAAGTAAAAAATTAAAAAACTAACAAAAATGTTGATACATTACTGAATCCATTATGTCTTCAAACCGTTATTTTATTATGAAACCGTTATACCAAACTTGGACAATCACAAAAGAAACAAGAATTAGGTTATAACAACACTGTTATTAGTTATTTATATTTTAATGAACAACCCAATTCTTTATCAATTAATTCACCTTTGCTAACCCACAAGAAAGATATTCTACAATATGTACGTTTACGCACTTAAAACTTTCTCCAACTCGGCTCTTCAATTACAAAACAAATACAGAATAATTTTACAAGGCAAGAAATTAAAATTCCACAAACCATTATGTGTTAACAATTCGATAAACAAATTTGTAGTTGTTATAAAAACACAATATTAGTTACATTGGAAAGAGGAAATTTGGGACTGTATAATAAAATTTGAACTTTATAATCAAGATATTTTTTAAAGTGAGAGCTGTTAATTTGGTGTAATAGTTCGTAAGAAAAAGGAACATGAAATTGGCAAATATAGTACAGTATAGGCTCAACAATCCACCCTTACACTCTTATTCCCTTCTCTCACTTTTATCGTCCATTAAATATATAACAAAAACTTGGTTGATCTCAGATTAAATTTTGAATGTAATTTGAATGGATAACACAAAAATTCTGATAAAAGGTTGGGTAGTTATGTTTTGTTGATGATAGTGGATAGAGAATAGGAAAAAATTATTTGAAGTATAGACTTTATTTTATTTATTGAAACTTATATTTCTAAACTCTGGAATGTTCTGAAATTTTTTTCCTTGGGTTTTTTCTTTTTACTGCATCCAGGAGATTCCAAAAAGGAGTATAGGGCATGTCAAAATAAAAACGAATATGTCTAAATATTAACACTATGAGAAATGCTCAGTAATTAACTAACGATAGAAATTCATGAAGAGAAAAAATTATTTATTCAAATACAATGAAACTTACATTACTTTTCAACATAGTTTCCAGTAACATTTAGACACTTGTTCCACCATTCTGAATCACACCTTTGGAGGGATTGACCTAATGTTTTTGCCTTATTACGTGTTTCCCTTTCTGTTAGAACATGTTAGAATAATACTCACTGTTCATATACTTGTTCTTCAAATAGTCACACAAAATTGGGTCTTTCAAATCCCGGAAGACTATCGACTTCACTTTATCAGATGATGCATAAGTTTTAAATTATTTTTTTGTGGTTAATCCGAATGTTTCCACTGAAGACTTTGTAGTTTGTATTTGGGCTCGAAATTGTGAATCATCGTTTTGTCACAGATTGTTATACAATCTTTAAATTTCATTACTGTCCACTTTAAACCGTTGTTTGATCTCAGAACGAATGGGAATCCAAGTGTCTTTATTGGCTTGAGTCAACTATCTTAAAACCCATCTTAACACTTTTGTAAAATTCAATACATCATGAATGATTGAATTCACAATTCCGATAATAATCTTAGATAAACTAGCATTTTTGTAAATTTTTACTCGCCTCTCTTTGTGAGTAAGATCATTTATGCGATTTTACATTGGATAATTGAAACTTCAACTTGTCTCTCAGGACAATTGAGAACATTGACGGTTTTTCTCCATATTGTTTTAACATTCTCAAATAAATTTTTGCCGATTTTACACTTTCGGATATTAAAAATTTTATCACTGACAGTTGCTCTTGCGACGTGTGTGTTTCAAGCAAAGCTAACATTTTTAAATGAAATTAAAGGTTATGTTTGTATTAATTATGACTGAGCAGCTGATTATGATTGTTTCAAGGTTACCAACTTAATCCATTGAATGAACCATTCTTTCTCTACATTAATTCGTCTCGTTAATTATATAACAACCTTCGTAATTACTTCAATAGATATGTCATCTAATATTTTTTACCTGATAATATAGCCTACAATTTACCATAACAAATACTTAAAAATGTATCTATTTTTAAAACAAGAAAATTATATTAAAAATAAGTATTTTTTAGCTTTTTATAGATTAGTTTTGCCCATAACTGGCAGGTGGAGTGTTTAATTAATTGCACTCGATCTGCTAGTTTCAGAGCTACAAAAAATAGTTCTGTTTCTCATCACATCTTCAGCCAATTATATGATTTAAGCATATAAGAACAGAAGAGGTAGAGGTGTAAAAGACATTAGTCAAAGTTATCTCCTCTGAGAGTAATGAATTTCATCATTATACAGCCAGACCCTAGGTTTTTATTACATTTACAGGGTGGAAAGTAGATGCTTTTCAGAGGGCTCGGTATGCTGATAAGCATACTTTACTACTCAGTGAGGAAGGCAATTGTAAACCACTTCACTCCTTGTTTTATGTAGTAAAGCCTCTAGCTGATGATTCAAACAACATAGATTAGTTACAGATATTTGATAATTTGTTAATGTATTTTCTCCCTGCATAAATAGGTTTTTATTCATACAATTTAGAAATGTGATTAGCAATATAATAATCAGTTCTGTTTCTTGTATTGTGATAGGTGGACATTTAAACCCTGTAAAAAAAATTTGGTTGACATTGTAATTTATAAACAGTTTGTGATTTAAAGCATGCAAATTTCAGTGAACTAATCGGTGAAGATCCGTCGATAACTTTAATAACGGTAAAAATTTATTTTAAATCTGCAGGGGTCAGTGAAATGATTTATTGATAGATTTATTCACTTCATGTCAGCACATGTTTTTTTAATGCAGTATTTCCATTTTACACAAAATTATTATTCAAATATCAGGTGAATTTGCATGACCGCATGGTATTATTTAATAATTAATGCATATATTATTCCACTCACACCAAAATAAACAAATTTTTAGTCACATAAATTATATTAATAAAATCACTTAAATTGTTTCACAGTTTGCTTTATTTTATGGGCTATCTTCAGTTGGCATAGGCAAAAAAATAATTACTGCACGTTCAGTTGATTTGGTCCAATTAAATTTAGATCACTGCCAGTCTGTAGGGTAAGCTGAAGCTAACAGATTTTTCATTAATTTGAATGAATGTTGTTTTTACGAGAGATGATGTGGTGATTCTGTGATTGTGTTTGTTAACGAATATTAAGTATGGGATAGGCGAGCAGGCAACATTAAGCATTTGACAAGCAACTATTTAAACAATTTTCACATGATTTGTTTTTAATTTGGAAATTAAGGATCGTAGGGAATAACAATTAAAGTCCTCGTAACATAATTTTTCAGAAATCATAAAAGAAATTTTACCAAGTCTTACTGGAATTAATACTCAATTTATACATTTATATCTTTTAACCCTGCCCATAACAGACAGGTGAAGTGTCAAATTATTTACACTCAATCTGTTAGTTGCAGGGCTAAAATAAATAGTTCTGTTTTTTGTCACATGGTCAGCCAATTAAATGACTGAATCATTTAAGAACAGAAGAGGTAGAGGTGTAAAAGACAGTAATTAGAGTTATCTCCTCTGAAAGTAATGAATTTCATTGTATAGCCAAACCCTGTGGTGAATGAAGTGAAGGTGTCATTTGCAGAGTGGAAAATATGTGCTTTTCAGAGGGCCCGGCATGCTGATAAGTGTACTTTTCCATTCAGTGAGGAAGGCAATCGTAAACCACCTCACTCCTCGTTTTACTTAGTAAAACCTCTACAGGTTCAAACCAGCCTTTCGGCTGATGACCTAAACAACAACATCTTTTAATCAACCCATTATTTCATATTTAAGTCTATCCATATACTGGGTAGCCCATATGTCGGTTTCCCCATGAGATGGGACTTTTCATTTTGATCAGTTTGTAATAGCATAATGTTGGCAGCATCACGTACAACATTCATTAGTTGTCTGTAACAGTGTGAGGTACGTCTCCGTGTAGTTACTATTTTTTTTCCTTCGTAACGGTACTTTTAAAATGTTTACAACTGAACAACGAGTTTATATGCTTCAGTTTTGGTGGAAGCATCATTAAAATACTGCTTAAGTACTGGAAGAATTTAATGATAAGTATACAGGTGTGTCGTTACCGACTCGGTAACATTTACGAAAGTTAAATAAGGAATTTGAAAACACAGGAAGCGTATTAATTGTCCCGAAGTGTGGTCGTCCACGATCGATTTGCAATGACGATAACCTACAAAAGGTTGCTGAAGCGTTTGTATCTAGTCCCAGTAAATTAACTCGTAAGGCATCTTCTGAACTAAGGTTATCACGAACTATCGTACAAAGGATGATGAATGAATTAAAATTGAAGCCATTTCATCCATCTTTACTCCCAATCGCTTCATGAGGACGATAGTGACAGGCAGTTTGAATTCTGTGAGACAGTCGTTATCCGTGCAGAAGCCGATCCAGACTTTTTGCGGTTAATTTTATGGTCTGATTAGCATGTTTGAAACTCAATGGACGTGTTAATCTGCATAACTGCGTGTACTGGTCGTGTACTTTCAAATGCTGGAGGAAGTAGTATTTCCGGAACTTGAAAACAATCCTGTTTGCAATATCCAATCGCTCATCTGGCAACAAGATGGCGTCGTAGCACATTTCGGTATCGACGTTCGTGATTTTTTAAATTCCCAAGTTGATGAATGGATCGGTCGTCGTGGTACAATCGAATGGCCTGCGCGCTTGCCAGATTTAATGCCATGTGATTTTTCACTCTGAGGCATTGTAAAGGAACTAGTGTATTCTTCTAAGCCACAAAACCTGCACGAACTAAAAAGTTCAATTGAAATTGCATTTGACTTTGTAAACGACGATAAAATGTTACTGAAGAAAATTTGTGAATCAGTTTTAAGTCGCTGTATAAAGTGTATAGAGAATCATGTGGACATTTTGAACACCTGCTATAATATTTTCAAGGTAATATATTTGTACAGTTCATATAACTTTTTTTTTCTATAGATTTCTTATTCCATTAACCTTTTTTCCGATTTCCGTAAACATTGAGGAACCCACATATAGGCCACTCTGTATTATAATAAATTAATTACAGTCTGTCTTTAACTTCTTGTCATTAGGTTATTGGTTCGATGTTTAAGTTATTACTTCCAACTCATCAAATATGTTTGTTAGTGCAATAAATAAAGCTTATTATCGAATGTGGAATCAAAAAGGTTGTAATTAGAAGTCTTCAGTTATGATATCTGTAGATTGATAGTTGATTTGCTAAGATGCGTTTATAATCCATCCTGAATTTATTGATTAATTTTTTTACCTTTTTTTGTTTTATCTGTCTTGCTATGAAATTGAACATCTGACATTGGTTTTATTATTATTTATTTAGATTGTTTAGACCCATTCAGGATCACATAAAGTCAATTCTGAACTGTTGCCGCCATTCCTCTTGTTTCTCCAGTACTCCTTCATAAATTTGCGGTGTCTAACACGACGTTCATCCGTCCATTTTGCCCTAGGTCTCTTCGGCTTACCCTCTGATGCAACTTCCCAGGTGTGAATTTTATGCCTGAAGGTTTTACGGTCTTTGAGTTCTGAAGGTGTGATATTTGCATCTCTTAGATCGGATTGCACTTGCTCGATCCAGACGGTTGTAATTTTGAGTTTCTGTGAGTGCATCAGAACCTTCTTTATAAGCCGAGAGTCATCCAGTCTCATTATATGACCATAAAATCTCAGCCGTCGTTTACCATTATTATTATTATTATTATTACGACTAATTGTGGAGTAACAAATTGTATTTTTCAGTTCTAAACTACCTATCGATTAAAATTCACCCAAGAGATAATCCTATAGCTTCTTTTATTTTCTACTGATTGCAATTTACTTGAGACATAACCGTAAACTTAAAAATAAAAATGTTTCCACTATTATAGTCTAAAACGTGTAGTGCATATACAACCGTCATATACTAAGATATCAGGAAGTTTGTGATATCCAAAAATGAGCTGTTCTGTATTTTTCTTAATTTTATTTTAAAATGTAAATTAGTGGTTTTATTCAGATTATTTTCATTTTACGTCTCTTTTCTGTTTGGTATGAGAAATGCAGGTGAGAATGTATATATATTACATTCATGTCATTTCTTTGAAATTGAGTTTTCTCTTGATATACTGGTTTTCTTTCATCCCGTGGGAACTTAAACAATATTTTTATTGGTCTGTATCCGGGATTGCATGTCTAAATCAAATAAAATAATACAAGTAAGATTCTTTTTACCATTATATATTGTGTTTTGTTATGCAGGATGATTCAAAATTCATTGGCAATCTCTCAGGAGCTGATTGTATAACTAAAAATAGGTAAAAAAATCTTATAAACACAGGTCCGGAAACGCTTATTTAGCGAGTTACGGCCTTTAAATCATTTCGCCCGTAATTCAGTTACCCTAGTAAAATAAACCATACTGAAATTTTTACGGTTTTAATTAACAAGCAAAATTGGTGGTATCTTATGGTTTTTAATGTGAAAAAATTATTATATTGGGTCCCAGAACTTTTATTTTCCGTAGTTAAAAGATATCTTGACGTTAAACAGAAATTATGGATGGAAAATGACACGTTTTTAAGTTTGACCTTAAATAGCTTTGTTAAATGCCTAATTAGTAAGTGATTATTTTTACTTGCTTTTGTCCTGAATGAAATATAGGGAACAAAAGTAGTGTTATTTTAATGTCTATTTTTCGAGATTGAGTTTTCACAGGAAATACACTTTTTCAGGTCCCCTGAATCCTAAAAAAACACGTTTTTACCGATTGGTCTGTGTGAGTATGAACAAAATATCTCATGAACGGAATGTCATACGAAGTTGAAACTTGGAACTTAAGTTAGGTACCATGAAGGAAACCTACATAAATGTTTTCATCAAAATCGGTCAATCGAAAGTAGTAGTTTATTCAAGCAATTTTCGAATTTTTGCGATTTTCTCAAAAACGACTCCTAAGATCTTTAAAATTGTCTCATTTACATTTTTTGTGCTCTGCAAGATGTGTATTTTAGGGCAAAGATATCTATTATATTATGATTAGAGTTGTAGAAACTTAAGAAACCATAACTTTTGTTTCAAGCATTTTCTTCTACAGCGCTTAATTAATGTCAATTAGTGATTTATCGTATTTTGCTTATAGAAATCGGTAACAAATGAAGTTTTTTAAGAGTGCTGCCTTGGTATGCATTCTGCGACAAAAATATATGTATATACTACAGTTTTAAGAAATTAAAAACCAACAATTTGTATTTCAAGCATTTATTCTACAGAGCGTATTAGCAATTTATGTTTAGCGTCAATTAGTGATTTTATGTATTTTTCGAACGTAGGTTGATTTTCATTTAGCGTCATTTAGTACTAATGTTGAAAATTAGTTATATTTTCATTATTTACATAGGTAAAAGAAGGTCGTGTGAGTGTTTCACTCAAGACTTTTTTTATTCAATGCGCAGAAAATTAAATTACGAGAAAATTAAGCAAGTAAAAATAAACACAATATATTGAAATTCGAATTTCATTAAAAAACCAGTCTAAATTGTTACAAAGAAATAAACTGTTTTTTTATTTCAACAGATGAAATAATTTTTTCCATAGGTTGGCTATAGCAGTATATAAACTATTTAATTAAATTCTTAAAAGAATAGAGGTGTTTCTCAACTAACCCATTCTTTTCTAATCCGAATCATGGTGGCAGGATTATTCTTAACTGTCCCTGTAGCTTCCATTATTCGATATCTTAGATCTTTTGTGTGTTAATCCGTTTATCGTAAACTATTGACTTCATCCAACCCAACAGAAAAAATCTGGTGTGAAACACTCACACAACGTTCTCTTGCCAATGCAAGTAATTTAAACAATATAGGCCTAACCTAACATTAGTAATAAAACATTACAAAAAACTAACCTCAAAAAACATAACCTTATTTTAATCATGAGTGAAAGACGCAAAATGAAAATCGACCTGTTTGGCTTTAAGATATGGAAAATCACTCTTACACGCAAAATTAGGCTCTGTAGAGAAAAATGTTTTAAATAAAAGTTGTAGATCTTTTAATTTCCTATAAATTTGATTATAGCCTATACACTTTTGTCGTAAAATGCATACCAAGGCCGAAATCTTAAAAAAATCGATTTTTCACACGTTTTCGTGAGAAAAAAAGAAAATCGCTAATTATACCGCTTAACTAAGCGTTATACAAAAAAAATTTTGAAATAAAAGTTGTAGGATTTTAAATTCTCTACATTTTTTATTATATAAATTTTTGTGCTAAAATGCATATTAAAGCCGTAAACTTAAAAAAACAATTTCTTTACGTGAAAACGGCCTCACCGAGAATTTCAGCAAACATGGCGCCTACCCTATCTTGTAGAGAATAAAAAATTTTGTAAATCAGGCGATTTTAAAAAAAAATCGTAGGACCAGTTTTTGAGAAAATCGCAAAAAAGTGAAAAATTATACGAATAAACTACTACTTCCGGTTGGCCGATTTTGATGAAAATGTTCGTGTCGGGTCCGGTAGTGGTATGTAACTTAAGTTTCAAGTTTCAAGTTCGTACGATGTTCCGTTCTTGAGATATTTTGTATACAGACCAATCGCTAAAAACATGTTTTTTGGGTTCAGGGGGTCTGAAAACGTATAGATCCGGTGATAACTCGATTTCGAAAAATCGACATGAAAACAATACTTTCCTTCCCATATATTCATATAGGCAAGAGAAAGTAAAAACTCTGATGACCTGAGGTCAGTAAATTTTAGTGAACTTTCCTCTAATCCTGTCCGACCAATGCATTCCCTAACTGGTTTATAATTTCAATAGTCTTACGTCATTATAAAAATTAGGTGGTGCCCCTTCGCGCTTAAACCACATCTCTATCGTGTCTTCATAACTGATACCTTCTAAGAGGGTAAATAGGTTTGCTTCTTTAGAAAATTTAAGTACCCTCTATTGGTTGGCCTTCGTGGTAAAAAAACCAATCGAAGTTATCGCTAAGTATACCACACCATACATTAAAATAAAAACGTAGGTGTAAGGTCATCGACAAAATTTTATCGAGGTCCATTTAAAATTTTGATGACTGCAATGGTCCGGCCAACTTTTTACTTAGAACTACCTTGCCGAGTTAAAAATTTAGAAATGCCAATCATGCTAAATCTTAATATTATTTGTTGATTTCGAAAAGGTTTGAGCAATAAAATGTAACAACAATTTCAAACTGCCGAAAACCCGTATACAATAGTTGTAGATTTGTATTTTATAGCGCGGTGCTGTCACGAGTTGCTTTTAGCCTGATCGCTGGCGTAAACTTGTCCAGCGAGCATCAACTCTTTTCAGAGTTGAAACTGTGGTGTATGTCGTGTTGACGTCACCAGTTACTCTCAGCACGTATGTAGCCTAAACGTGAAAAATTCACATCACATACGAGTATAAGATCTGTGTACAAAACAAATTATTCTTTAGCGCTCCGCAAAAAATGAGTCGGTGGACCGCGGTCCGATAGTTTGTGACCACTGACGTAGGCTATACTAAAAATGCCTTGTTGAAAATCTGATTTGGGTTTTCTTCTGCCCAAATATGAGTATTACGTTTATTAATTGTCTATCTCATTTCTTAATTCTCATTTTATTTACATCAGCGTTGAATTTTTAGGGTTTTTTTAAATTAACAGGTGTCAGAGAAAATAAAGCGTGATAAATTTAAGTTAGCTTTAAAATTTTGGTATTTTTTTTTAATAAATATATTCAAACATAAACGAAACCTGTTTTATCGTAAACTTTATTTCATTTACTGATATCAGTTTGTTTAATAATGTATTTAAAATGTTTATTTTTAAGGGAAAAATATATAAATAACCCAATTTATTTTATTATTTATTTGGTTATCAAATTCTAAGATTATTAGCTCAGAAAAATTAATGTTACATTGTATTATTTTGCAAAAAATATTTGTATAGATGTTGCAGCCTTATTTTGTATTTTAGATGAAATTGCTAATAAATTTAAAAAAATTATAATGCAGTTTTAGTAGAATATTAATTTATTTTTGATAACGTGCAATTTAGCGGCTGTTAATAAGTTTGGCAGTATTTTAAAACATCTATTTGCTTTTTGGTTGGACAAGGGATGAAGCGTTTAACTTTCCACATAACCTTACACGTTGGGACCTTGATTAGGCTGATGGTTGGTAGTCGTTACTTCTTCCTCAAGCTCGAAAATAGAGTTTATCCATTAATTAGTAATAATTTTTCTTCGTATGATTGACACAATCCATATTAATCGTCAATTTTATTAACAGTAGCGTTTTATAAAACATTCGTTTTCTCTTCAGTCATTATTCTTGATAGATTTTCAACGTTCTCAGTATCCTGATTATATTTCCGAGTTATTTCTCTTTGAATAATATGAGTTTGCTTGTTTTTCTGAAAATTAATTTTATATCACAATTCGCATCAACTTTAATTATCCTTTGTCTTAATACGTTGATCACAGCGATTCGAACTACTATCGGAATATCCTGTACGGATAAATCCGTCTCAAGTCACCAGAGAGTGTGAAAGTTAAACTATTTTTTTAAAAATACGATAATTTTTGTAGAACCACCCCTACCAAAAAAAAAACAAGTTAAAAATTTCCATTCATTTATTTCTACTGTCCTTAGTTTTCATATGGCTGCCATTTTTGTTTGGCTAAACGCTTAAGTACAGAATTTTTAAAATACGATAATTTTTGTAGAATCATCCCTACCAAAAAACAAGTTAAAAATTTCCATTCATTTATTTCTACTGTCCTTAGTTTTCATATGGCTGCCATTTTTGTTTGGCTAAACGCTTAAGTACAGAATTTTTAAAATACGATATTTTTTATAGAATCACCCGTACCAAAAAAAACAAGTTAAAAATTGCCATTCGTTTATTTTTATTATCCTTAGTTTTCATATGGCTGCCATTTTTGTTTGGCTAAACGCTTAAATACAGAACTTTAAAAAATACGATAATTTTTGTAGAATCATCCCTACCAAAAAACAAGTTAAAAATTGCCATTCATTTATTTCTACTGTCCTTAGTTTTCATATGGCTGCCATTTTTGTTTGGCTAAACGCTTAAGTACAGAATTTTTAAAATACGATATTTTTTATAGAATCACCCGTACCAAAAAAAACAAGTTAAAAATTTCCATTCATTTATTTCTACTGTCCTTAGTTTTCATATGGCTGCCATTTTTGTTTGGCTAAACGCTTAAATACAGAACTTTAAAAAATACGATAATTTTTGTAGAATCATCCCTACCAAAAAACAAGTTAAAAATATTGCCATTCATTTATTTCTACTGTCCTTAGTTTTCATATGGCTGCCATTTTTGTTTGGCTAAACGCTTAAGTACAGAATTTTTAAAATACGATATTTTTTATAGAATCACCCGTACCAAAAAAACAAGTTAAAAATTGCCATTCGTTTATTTTTATTATCCTTAGTTTTCATATGGCTGCCATTTTTGTTTGGCTAAACGCTTAAGTACAGAATTTTTAAAATACGATATTTTTTATAGAATCACCCGTACCAAAAAAACAAGTTAAAAATTGCCATTCGTTTATTTTTATTATCCTTAGTTTTCATATGGCTGCCATTTTTGTTTGGCTAAACGCTTAAATACAGAACTACATTTACTATCTGCGCAAGCAAAAAGAAGATAATGGCTTAATCTTTGCTTTGTTTTCTGATTCTACCCGTAAATAACGTAAATTTTTAAGTGCGGAGTAAGTCACTTATCAGTTCACGTGTGAGTATTTTTTTTTGTTCTTTCAAACTTGAAATTAAAAATTAATTCCGTACGTTAGAAACATACATTAGTATTTTTCACTGGATTCTTTTTACTTTCTCTTGCCTATATGAATATATAGGAAGGAAAGTATTGTTTTCATGTCGATTTTTCGAAATCGAGTTTTCACCGGATCTATACGTTTTCAGACCCCCTGAACCCAAAAAACATGTTTTTAGCGATTGGTGTGTGTGTGTGTGTGTGTGTGTGTGTGTGTGTGTGTGTGTGTGTGTGTGTGTGTGTGTGTGTGTGTGTGTGTGTGTGTGTGTGTGTGTGTGTGTGTGTGTGTGTGTGTGAACAGAATATCTCAAGAACGGAACATCGTACGAACTTGAAACTTGAAACTTAAGTTACATACCACTACCGGACGCGACACGAACATTTTCATCAAAATCGGTCAACCGGAAGTAGTAGTTTATTCGTATAATTTTTCAGTTTTTTGCGATTTTCTCAAAAACTGGTCCTACGATTTTTTTTTAAATCGCCTATTTTACTCAATTTTTTATTCTCTACAAGATAGGGTAGGCGCCATGTTTGCTGAAATTCTCGGTGAGGCTGTTTTCACGTAAAAACGTTGTTTTTTTAAGATTACGGCTTTAATATAAATTTTAGCGCAAAAACTTATATAATAAAAGTTGTAGAGAATTTAAAAACCTACAACTTCTGTTTCAAACATTTTTTTGTATGACGCTTAGTTTAGCAGTAATTAGCGATTTTCTGATTTTTTCTCACGAAAACGTGTGAAAAATCGATTTTTTTAAGATTTTGGCCTTAGTATGCATTTTACGACAAAAGTGTATATAACCAAATTTATAGGAAATTTAAAGATCTACAACTTTTATTTAACGTATTTTTCTCTACAGAGCCTAGTTTAGCGTGAAATAGTGATTTTCCGTATTTTTAAGCCAGACTGAGGTTGATTTTCATTTTGAGTGTTTCACTCATGATTAAAATAAGGTTATGTTTATTGAGGTTAGTTTTTTGTTTATTTCTAATATTTTATTACTAATGTTAAATTATATTGTAAATTATTTGCATTGGCAAGAGAAAGTTGTGTGAGTGTTTCACACCAGATTTTTTTTCTTACTGAATAATTGAATTTGTGCGTAATTAATTAACACGTATTTCCATAGTTAAATGATACACCAATTTGGTTTCATAAACATAGTTCAAAAGATTTAAACAAGGTTAATGAGTAGTATAAATTTAATCTTGTCGGTGATTCAGTGAGCATTTCAATTAAATTCAGAGTTCAAGATAAGAAGATCATGGAACAGATAACTCCAATGATTGACGAATTTCGCTCGGCGAACAGAAACGAAAGTTTTTCTTTTAAAAAATACTAAACAAGACACAGTTAGGGCTCTGAACAACCTAACCTCAGTGATCCAGCTACCCTCAGAAAGAAAAGACAAAATTTCCCATTTTTTAGGCCTTTATATCTACATTGGGCACAGGTATCCAGAGCTATGGCAAAAATTCCTATTTTTTAAAATTAAAATAATTATAATAATTAAAATGAAGCTCTTTTCGTTTTGAATAGGTTGCTTTTTGCCCCATGTCAACAATAAATAGATTTTTGTCATATCTGTGATTGGGTAAACCCTTGCATTTGAGTGTTTGGCTTAAAAAAACGATAAGTCATACGATAGTGACTTAACTTAGGAACTCATTTACCTGTACAATCAGAAAATAATGCAAAAATTAGCCATTGGCTAAAGTGAATAAAAAAGTAATTACTTTTATTTGCCCATTTTTAAGTAAATACTTATGACTATGTGATGTGAATATAACGTAATTTTTTTAAATTAATGACTTTCAAGTAAGTACTGTTATAAAAAGAGTATTTTCTGATACTACACAATAAAATTTTTTTTATTAATTACTTAATTGACGTGAAAAAACATGATATTAATTTTACTTTAAGTAATTACTGGATTTTTTTTAAGTTTACCGAAGACCTACCTAGAAGTTATAAAAACTTATACGATGGCTATTTTCATGAACGTACAGTATAGAAAAGCTTTCAAAGAACGTCAGACTATTGATCAGAACGATTATAAAAATTTACTTAATTTTGAAAAAGAGATTGATAACTGATTTTTTTCAGAAGAATCATATGAAAAAGAGGAATTGCTTTAACAGTTTAAGAACATATGGAAATATTTTCAAGATGCCTTCCCGATCTTAGGTTTCAAGTTGCCGTACATCAGACAACTGTGTGCAAAACATTTTTTTTTGTTTTATTGAGTGATGATGCCTACATAAGCCTTGGGCTTGTGCGTAGGTAATGATATGTGGTGATTAACAGATGAAAAATATGCCAGACATGACCGGGAATCGAACTCGGGACTCCGGCATGGTAGCCAGTTGCGCTGACCACTACACCACGGGCCGGCACTGATTTTGTATTAAATGATAAATATTCAATTATAAAGCCTATGATCATATTCACTTCCCGCAAAGTGTAATGGAATAATTTATAACGCGAAACAGAAGTGGGCATCTCCATTCAGATTCCTAATGTTATTGGAGCGCTTGACTGTGTACATATTGAAATTAAAAAACCTACAGCGTTTGGCGATTGTTAGGCCTATATTTAATAGGAAGGGATACACGAGTATAACGTGCAGGTTACTTGTGATGCCGACGAGAAAAACCACTATTATGCTTTTCACAGTTGATGAGCTGTTCTGTTCCACGCGTTTAGACCAATCAGAACGTTTGCCAGCGTTGTCAGATTGTACGAATGTTTCAGCCTGACAAAAATTACGCGCGCATGCGTATAAGAGCCGTAGTATTTCACTAGTGTTTTGCATCTCGTACTGAACACATCGATTATAGAGCGCGTTAACATGCAATTCTTTATAATATAGTCAAGCTGATTGTTTGTTCATAGGTTATAATTGTTATTGCAAGACCAAAAAAAATGGCTGACAAAATATATAACAGAGCTGCGAGAGCAAGTATTGGCAACGTTGCTGGCAAGTCATTGGCTAGGTATGAAGTGAGTAGGGGGCAATGCATACATTCAGAGCTCATCAGCCCTGAAAAATAGTATAGCATCGATGCCAGCTGCCCAGGTAGCACACATGACAGCAGGATTTGGAGATGCAGTAATATCAACCAAATTTTGACGAACTTAAACGGAGCTGCAAGTATTCTCGCTGATGCTGGATACGGACTTTCGCCTTGGGTGTTAACACCGTTTGTTCGTGTCAATACCGGGATCAAGAAAACTTTAATATAATCAATTAGTGAAAGAAATGGTAATTATTGAACGAGTATTCGGACAACTGAAAAAGCCCTTTCCTGTACTTGGGAATCTTGTGAGGGTTAAACTGGAAAACATTCCTAAGGTTGCAGTTGCCTGCGCGGTCCTTCATAATATAGGCCCTAACAAAGAACATTAATGATAACTATCGAGTTGAAATACAAATAAACGAGGAAGATGCACAGAAGTGGAAGAGACCGAAAGAGAAACACGCAATAGAGTAATAGAAAAAAATAATTATGAATATTTTATCGCAAAGTATATTATAGCTTCTTTTCCACCCTTATATTCCCGTTCGATTTCAATTCGTTAATTAATTGATGTATCATGTATTGTTGTACTTACTTTATCATTATGAAAATAATAAACTAATGAAAATAAATAATAAAAAATCTGGTGTGAAACACTCACACAACTTTCTCTTGCCAATGTAAAAAATTAATAATAAACCTAACATTACTAATAAAATATTAGAAATAAACAAAAACTAACCTCAAAAACATAACCTTATTTTAATCATGAGTGAATGACGCAAAATGAAAATCGAACTCAATTTGGCTTAAAAAAAACGGAAAATCACACTTTCACGCTAAACTAGGCTCTGTAGAGAAAAATTCTCTAAATAAAAGTTGTAGATCTCTTATTTTTCTATAAATTTTATTATACACACTTTTGTCGTAAAGTGAGTGACTAAGGCCGAAATGTTAAGAAAATCGATTTTTCACACGTTTTCGTGAGAAAAAACAGAAAATCGCTAATTACCGCTAAACTAAGCGTTATACAAAAAAATGCTTGAAATAAAAGTTGTAGGTTTTTAAATTCTCTACAACTTTTATTATATACATTTTTGCTCTAAAATTAATATTAAAGCCGTAATCTTAAAAAAACACTTTTTTTACGTAAAAACACCCTCACCAAGAATTTCAGCAAACATGGCGCCTACCGTATCTTGTAGAGAATAAAAAATTGAGTAAATGAGGCGATTTTTAAAAAAATCGTAGGACCAGTTTTTGAGAAAATCGCAAAAAAGTGAAAAATTATACGAATAAACTACTACTTCCGGTTGACCGATTTTGATGAAAATGTTCGTGTCGGGCCCGGTAGTGGTATGTAACTTACGTTTCAAGTTTCAAGTTCGTACGATGTTCCGTTCTTGAGATATTTTTTATACACACACACACACAGACCAATCGCTAAAAACATGTTTTTTGGGTTCAGGGGGTCTGAAAACGTATAGATCCGGTGAAAACTCGATTTCGAAAAATCGACATGAAAACAATACTTTCCTTCCTATATATTCATATAGGCAAGAGAAAGTAAAAGTAATAAAACTCACAGCTGCATGAACATGTATTTGTAAGCGTCCACATCGTGTATGCGCTTAGTGCACGTGTACACACACAACACAATATGCTCAAGCAACCATTTAGGTTTTAAATGGATTACATTTATGTTGTGTCATACAAAGAACAAAGAAACAAATAAATATTGAAAATTAACGTACAAAATATGAATTAATAAATGTAATAAAAATATTAATTATTTTAAAAGTGTATAATTGACAAATTAAATTCGCTTCTGGCTGTCACTTATATAATTGACAAATTAAATTCGCTTCTGGCTGTCACTACTCGGCTCTCTTTTTCCTTGCCATTTCAAACTGAAGTTCCGTAACTCTAGCTCTTCCTCTTCATTTTGATTTGTTCGCTTTCCATCTGTAAACGTATTTAAGTTCTTCGTTAAGAACTAATCTTTGTAGCTCATTTATCGTAAAGGGATGTTTCATCTGTATCCCAAGATTTCCTCTTGCGTAATTTTTTTGGCGCTGTTTTCTGCTCTTAGTGATGTCACATCCGATGAGGATTCATCAGTTACGTAGGGATTTTTACCTCCATTTTCTAAAGTACTTATTGTCGAACTTTTTAAGAATTTCGTTATCCGATTCCTTACCAACTGTTATCGCCCCAGGAACTTTGTTCATCTGCGGATTTTTAAAATGTTTTACCATTTCTAAAAAATCTTTTTCCCATTGGCGTAATTTTATTTGCTTGTTTCCCGTCCTATTTACGGCAGTTTTCTTTTTAAACTCACTTTTAACGTTGTTTAATATTTTCTTAATTTTCCTGTTGAAGTTACGCTTCCCGTGTATTTTTCATAATCTTCAATTCTACCCCACCCATTCCCCTCTTTCATAACGCCTATCGCTAGTGATAGTTTCATTACGACTTCATTTTGTTTTAGTGTGTTTACGAAACGAATTCGTTTCCCTTCTTAAGACACTTTGGAACCCAGTTTGTTTGAATTATAAAAAAACTGGGTTTTGCTGTTACTATAACATGAACTTGATATTTTTTGTAAGTTGTATAACAGGCTGGGTTTAAACCACTAATGAGATACAATTATACAAAAACAAAAAGTAAGACCAACACGTGCCTATTTCAACACGAGTTTCAGAAACATGTTGGAACAGGCATTTTAAGTATTTTATCAAAACACCAGTAATTACTGAGAACTACACAACAATACTTAAACGACTAAAGAAGGTACTTTTTTCAGTAAATACTGTACGTAATAGTAATTGGTTATTCACTGAGAAATCAGTACTAACTTTTGCTGAGAAAAAACTTTATTTATCAGAAAATACTTTCAGTAATAACTTTTTTTTAATTCACTTTAGCCAATTTCTGTTTTTTACCCAGATAGTAAGTGTAGTTCTGCATTTAAGCGTTTAGCCAAATGAAAACTAAGGAAAGTAAAAATAAATAAATGGCTAATTTTAAACTTTCACTAGGTAGGATGAAATACAAAAACTACCAATTTTTTTTTAAATGGTCAACCAACCAGTGCTGGTCAAATGAAATGGACTGATCATCAGATAATTTGCTTGATTCGATATTTTTAGATATATTTTTCATCTTAATTGCTTTGACGTTTCGGTTATTTTTTTGTGAAATTAGAACTTGCTGTTAAATCCAAGTTAGTAGCTTTATCATCAGCATTGTAATTGGTTTATAGTTCTTCCAGTTCTGTTTTTTAAAATCACTTTTATATGTTTGTTTACTATAATAATTCCTGAATCGTATGTGTTTTCAAATATTAGTATATCTTGTTTTTCCTGTGTAGTTTATTTCCTGGGTTTTACTAACCAATGGTTTTTCGGATTAGTTTATTTATTTTTAATCTTGTTCATCTTGGTACTTTCACGTTTTCGTCAATATTCGTGTGTCGTTTGTCAGTGACGCAATAGGGTTTCCAGTGATGTGATTGGTAAGTCCCGTAATTTATTGTGGGGAATTTTGGAATTGCACTTCTCCAAAGTGTTCAATAAGCGATATCCATAATGTGAACTGTTTAATTTTCAGTAAAATGCCAGCCGTTGTTAAAAATGTTGCTGTTTGCTCTTTATGAGAATGGAGATAGATGTGTGGTCGCTGCAACTGCTTATTGGCTGTCGCCTGTTGCCTGTTGCCTGACGCCTGTCGCCTATTACTAATGTAATGTGTGTAATTTAATCTATATTTAGGAGGAACGAGGAGGATGTGATTAGTTTAAATGTTTGATGGATGTTGATGGATGAAGTAGAGGATTGGTGAAGTTATGGATGGCTTTTAGGTGTAACCGTCATCGCTATATGATTCATCCAATGGTAATCATTTTCCCTCAGGTTCAGTGAGTCTGCCAAGAAGAATCAGCTTTCGAGTAACGAGGAAGGGTCTGAGGAACCAAAATGGTGAGTCGTTAATGATGTCTTCTTTCCTGAGGTGCAGGGTATCGCATGACTAGCCGCCGCCAGCCGGTCATCTTGCTCTCATGCTCATAATATTTTTTACTCATTGCTCGTAACTTTCCTCTTCTTCATCACCACTGGCAAACAACCCGGCCTTGGCCATCATCCCAATTTGCCCACCCGCCCTTTTGACCACCGGCTCACCTCTTCATGACAGAGATCTTCTTGCTTGCTGGAAAACGCTCTAGAGCCGTGCTACTCTAGGCCAAATATTTATGTCTGTGTGCATGCGTGTGCGTATGTGTGTGTGCGTGTGAGTTTCTTTGCCCATGGTATTCATGTTCGGTGTACTTTTTTGTTCTTTGTTATCATTTTACTGGTTGATACCGACCAACCGATGTACAACATGCATTGTGCAATCAGTATACAGTTATACCGTGCCTGCTGTGTGTTTACCCGGCCAAATCTATTTTCAGGAAATCTTGTATAGTGTATATTACATTCAAAACTAATGTAGATCGACCTTGTCGGTATTAA
Source organism: Catonia carolina (assembly GCA_035578175.1). NCBI lineage: Eukaryota > Metazoa > Arthropoda > Insecta > Hemiptera > Achilidae > Catonia > Catonia carolina. Next base: position 27,858,380 of record JAQMRL010000007.1, on the reverse strand, counting down.
TCAAAACAAAAAAACTTGTGAAAAACATTTTTTATACAATTACCCCTAATGCATTTCGGTCTCTACGAGGATACCGATAATCATCTCAACAGATTCCGCATAATAAGAATAATAAATTATTATTAATATTATTGTGAAAACCGTTGAGTTGTTCATCGGTTTAGTTGTCCCGTTTAGTTTCATTGTATATTTATCCCTCTGAAGATGGGATTCTTCGTAGAAACCGAAACGCGTTTTGGTTAATTTTATAAAAGTGTTGGTGAAAGCAATAAGTTTTTTTATTTTGATAATACAGACCTTTGTATATTATTGTATATTTTATATACTAAATGGTTTTTGTAAAAGAATTACCAGAACGATTAGAATAAAAACCAGAGTATATATATATAATAGGATAGGTTTTTAAGGGTAATTGTTATGTATGACCTGATCACAGTTTTCCACCCTTACCTGTTCGCCCTTTTCCTTGTTTTGTGCTTTATCGTTTGTACGTTTAGAAGGGGGGGGATATGTTCTGTATAGATTATACCTGCTTAGATTCAAGTGAGCCTGAATTGATAGCATGTGTTCATGTTTGTTCACCTCTTAACTTATATTTATTTATCAATATTTTTGGAAATTTTTGTCTACTTCATTAAATTCATATACGTCATTAGATTAGACCTTAGAAAGTTTCAGTTTAACCATAAATATAATATTGTCAATTATATTCAATACTAGTTGAAGCCAGGGTATTCTAATTTTTTTTCTTTTTATTAGAAAAAACTAGCAAACCCTACCCAGCTTGTTACACTTTACGGAAAACTAAACTTAAAGTGTTTGACTTCTCACACAACCCTACACGTTGAAATAAAAAATGATGAATGTACAATTAAAACCAATTAAAATTGGAAACAGGAATTTTGTTGGCATATTTATGAATCGCCAGTGGAATGGAAAATACTCTCTGAAAATAACTGAATATATGTTGTAAGAAAAAAAAAATTTATTTCTTGAAAAAAATCGGTGGTAGTACTACCTCTTTGATTTTTGAAATTTCCATGCAGTAATCGGCTGTGAATTATATTTTGAATGGACTTATCTGTCCTGTAAATAATGTTTAAAAATTCTGAGAAAAAAAAATGTCATATGAAGGGCTTTCCGTTTATAATTGGCAGGTCAAATATTAAATTATTTGCACTCGATCTGCTAGTTCCAGGGCTACAAAAAAAATGGTTCTTTCTTATCACACAGTCAACCAATTATATGATTGAACCATTTAAAAACAAAAGAGGTAAAGGTGTAAAAGACACTAGTTACAGTTATCTCCTCTGAGAGTAATGAAGTTCATTATACAGCCAGACCCTGTGGTGAATGAAATGAAGGTGTCGTTTGCAGGGTGGAAAGTAGATGCTTTTCAGAGGGCCTGGCATGGTGATAAGCATGCTTTTCCATTCAGTGAGGAAGCCAATGGAAAACCACCTAACCACTCCTCGTTTTACGTAGTAAAGCCTTTGGAGATTCAAACCAGCCTTTCGGCTGATGACCTGAACAACAATTGAAGGGCTGTACTGCTGCGTACGATATCTGAATGCATAATAAAATTTAGCAAATATTATAAATACTGATAGATAAAATAACTACCTCCCAAATGACCTTGCACTAAACAAATAAAACGAAAGATGACTTATTTTACCCATCACAATTTTTTCAAAACTTAAAAATTACGTAATGCTATGTATCCTTTGTTATTCAGGAAGCTCTAAGTTTTCTAACTGTGAAATAATTTTTGAAATCGGTTTGGTAGTTTCTGAGATTACTTCGTACAAACAGAGAAACAAACTACTTTTTTAATATTATTGTAGATTATTTCAAAATTTATACAAGAATGTCAGTTACCAGTATTCATTAGCCTACTGTATCTACAGTATTCTCTCGGTAATCTAAATGATTTTAAACTTGTTCGGATTAGCATGGGGGTGAAGTGCAGTGTATATGTTATATGCATTCTAAGCCTGTAAAATTTCAGAAGAAACAAATTTTTATTCGGTATTTCACATAAAATTACAAATTACGGCTAAACTGTAAGTCGGATAAAAATATTTCGTTGTAAAATATTCAATTATTTTTCAATTTTTGTTGTGTGCTTGTTTACCCTAAAATCCAATGTAAGACTGTAATTTTGATAAAATTATTTAAACGCAAAGCAGAGGCCTTCCTTGAGTTTTTTTTTCTAGATATGCCATTTATACTAACTCAAATGGCGTAGTGATTTTGGCTTTTACGGCAAGGGTCCCCGCGATCACCCTTCATCGTCTGTATTAGCATTAATGTGCAGTCAGACGTAAAATTAAAAAATTAATTGTAATAAACGAGTGGAGTTAAATAAATATAATTGAAGCTATTTTTCAAAAATTGGTTTTTTGTTGTAGTATTTTTAAGTAAAGTTTAGAGTTAAGTAGACAATTTGAAAAACCCCTCCGGAGTTGATTGAGTAAACTTTAGTTTTACAATTCTAGCCCAAATAATATAGTAGTTTGTGCTTCAGAATCAATAAAATATATACAGATGTCCGTCCATCTAAAAACCACTGTTTTGGCTTGGGGTTATGAAATAGGGGGATCAATTGAAATCCCCTCATTGAAATTTTTTACCGTCACAGTTTCTCACTTTTTACTAAATGTTGAGTACAATAAATCAATAATAATAATAACAACAAAATTAAGTTAAGTATACTAAAAAAATAACTTCCATCTTGTTTTCAAATCAACATGTTGTTCATATTGACAAATAACAGAGCAAAATTAATACACTTCAGTTATTGTTATTTATGGTCAATATCCTTAATGTAACGTATAAAAAATACTCCTTTTTTAACTGTATCCAAAGAACTAGCGGGTACGCCCCAGGCCACACCGAGCGTACTCTTTAATACGGTGATCACGTTAAGCCTGTACCCTGTCTTTTGGGTGAATAGATGCGGCTAACCGTAAAGTGCTTTCGTAAATTAATATAACCAACAGATGTTAACATTTTTTAAATTTTTATTGGGCGATTGTGCTTACTTAAGCCTTAGGCCAAGCGGAAAATTGGCATCTCACGGAACGCTCGAGTTTATTATACCACGAGGTGCATCGCCGTGCGGTGTGGGGGTTCCTTGAGGTGGCTACATTCTACCTTCATCATGTAGTTCATTCAGGGCAGTTGTTTTAGCTTTACTCGCTGACATAGTTGGTATTAATTGGTATACAAGTACATGCTGGGCTTACCATTTTGTTTTTTGTTTAACGTCCGACTGTTCTGCAAATACTGCTAATGCAGACGGTGAAGGAAAGGATGAAATGAATTTTTCGTAACGTATGAAAATAAGCCGTGTCTGAATGGGATTCGAACCCAAGACCGCATGATGAAAGGCGAGCACGTTACCAACTACGCCAATGCGGCCGGCTGGGCTTACAAAGGCGACTATAGGTTCTAACTATAATTTTATAGTTTCACTAGCTAAAGTACCCGTTCTTCGAACGGTTTCCTTGGTGCCGTGGACGGCCGGTTGGGGTACCGAGTTAGATCCCTGTCAGGTCTGATATTCTTTAACTACTCATCGTTATCTACCTTCTTTCAACGTCAGCATTATTATTTATGAAAAAAAAACTAGTTTAACGTAAAATAAAAGCGAGATCTTGGTGTTTTTAAATTAAGATATGCAGCGCTTTATCATTTTTATAATAAATTAAAAGTAAATCACAATAGGAACACCACGATGGTGACCACTATTAAGACGACTGATTCATTTTTGACAATATGGCCGAGAAAAGGTGTATAGGGTACTGGTGGAATGGGTAGGTAGGTAACTGACTTAATGAATACGGGTTTTACCGGCAAGTAGGTCTATGTTTATTGGTTTTTTTTTTATTTTGTATGTTAATATTCTTCTAAAATTATTGGTTTATTTTTTAAATTGGTAATATCTCCGATATTATGAATGAAAATGAAAAACTTCACGTAGTCAAACTTATTCGTCTTTATACGTTTCATAATTTCTATTATAAAACATATTTTGATAAATTGACTTTTAACGGAGATATTCGTAGTTTTTTTGTTTACCCCTCCCTCTGATCTCCCCCATCCCTTTGTGATATTAAAAAAAATTATAGCCTATTTTCATTTCGATTATGTCCAGAACCTAGATATCGAAATTCATTGAATTTGATTTAGCGGTTCTTGCGTGATGCCATAACATACAAACAGACGAAAATTCAGCTAAACTTATTTTCAGTGTTTACGTGGTACAAGTGGCATAGAAACAAAATTTGGACCATTTTGAAAAATTGTATCGACAAAATCACAATTTTACTCATATAGACAGATTTCTGACCGTTTCTTTTTGACTGTTTTGTACCCGATTCTAAAAATTCTGACGTGGGCCTTCGAGCCCCAAGAGGCATCCCATAACAAGAGCAGTTGCACACACCCCAGGTCAGCCGACCTGGCTCCAACTCGCCCTCGAACTTATTTTAAATTTAATTTAGTTATTAAGCTGCTGTCACAACTGTATATAATAAGTGTTCTTAGGTACGGCCTTCGGGTCTATGCCTTCTGGCGACCAATCGGTGGGGAGGTCGCGGTAGAAGTGCTAGCAAACCATTACATAACCCTTGGCTTATGCGTTGGTAATGATATGAGGTGATGTATAGATGAAAATGCTAGACCTGATCGGGAATCGAACCCTGGCTTTAAAGTTGATTGCACTGATCACTACACCAACGGGCCAAAAATGTGTGTTAAGAGGACCGTGCAGTGTCCGTAAGAGATGTGCTGTTAACGGTCTTGGCGGTTACTCAGCAAATGTAACCAAGAGAGACCGGTCGACATAAGTGCTAAGGAGAGTGGGCGTCTTACAGGCTTCACACTCGTTTGGATTTTGCCTCTTAACCCTTCTGCTACGGCGTGTTTTTCGTCGTATAGTGAATGTTCAAGTGTCAAAACACGCTCCCAAATAAATTCATTTATTTAAGGCCATTACCGATAGAAAATTGTGAAAAAATTACAGGCATTTTATACAACACGTACGGTTATTTTTATTTTAAAAACATAAAAATCGGTTGGGTGATGCGCTAGCTACAGCGGGCGAAACACTTTCGCGCGTAAAAATGTGTAGGTTACTTTACATTTTTGGCTGTAACGTGCTAAAATTTAAGTTTATCATGAAATTGTACAGAACATAATTTGTTGAAGACATTTTTGTGAATAAAACCATGTTTTACAATATAATTTAGAGTAATATTAGCCCTAATAATTGCAGTTTGAAATTTGCAACGCGCAAAGTGAGAACAGATTCTGTAATATTCGAACAGTGTTGCATTGTCAAATTCCTTTCATTCCCCACCCTCTTGTTCATAATACGTATGTGAATAGTATTGAAATTGAACACATATACAGTTACAAATACACATACAAAATTATGTGGTATTAGTAAAAGGATAGGGTCTATAATAGGCCATGAAACAGGTCGAGGGAGCTTTGACGAAGAAAGACAATGTTTACTCAGAATTTCCGCATTCCACGCCAACAGTTGCATGTAGGACCAAAAGGTTTGATTTTATAGCATCTACGCATTGTTCTGATTTAGTAGGTAGTTCTACGAACCTTATAGATGAAATATTCTATAGGTTACATTGTCTTGAAGATAGGACGACTTCAAAAGTAACTTGGCAACTTACAACCATCGTTTCAACCTTGCTATTTATACATTTTCATTGTATTTTATATGAAATTATAGAGCTATTCAAGGCACGTAATTTGATATATTAACCGAACAAATCGCTTAATAAATACGCGTGCTATAGACTTTTAAAGCTGGTAACTACCAGGGCAACTGAGTTTGCCTTCGGTAGTAGAAGGGTTAATGATTGAACTGTATGGTATGTTACCCGTAAATCCTATACTGGGTTTGGGTATTTTTACCGATCAGCGTATCCTCAATGGTGAGAGACCGTGTTCTAGTGTATTCAGGGGACTCCAAAAGAGACATACATCATTGATGAGACATGTCTAAATAAAATTGATAAGCATTAAAATTACCGCAATGTTGACTTTATTACTTACCAGTTTTTTGTTTGTATTGCCCAAATATATTATTTTATTTTATAATTTCTTTTTTCCAATAAGTGTTTTCCAATATTCTGTAGTATTTACCCAATAATACAATAGTTACTGTAGCATTTACTTAGAAGTTTGTATATTTTTAATGCAATGAAAATATTTAGAAATAAATCTTGTGTATTATAAAATATTTTGTGAATCAAGTAGTATTTTGTTTTAACGAAAACCGATTATGAATAAGTCCTTTAAATGCATCCTGCTGCTTGTAATCACTCTAAATGACAGCACACTATTAGTTTTCATTAACCTGTATTGTTAGTTACTCTGTTTTAATTCCTTCTTATTTGTATTTTTTTATTAACATGTTTCAGTTGTTTCGTCGTCATCAGAGAAACTATTAAAATTGAACAAAGTATTAAAATTGAAACCACGTAATTATTACATTTTTTTACAGAAGATTAGCCGTCAGTGACTATACTATATTCATGGAGTCTTGAAAGTATAGTGTGCTGCTGATAAGTATCCCTCTGCAGGGTGAAGCGGAGGAGTGAGCATTTCCATGTTGGAATAAACGCTGAATAAAACGATATTTTGCTCGTGCCGAACGGTTGAGCGGTTACCGAGAAAGCAAGGGTTCAGAATATTGTTAATAAATTAAAATTTAAGTAACTTACGAATTTTAAATTCCGTGTACGCTGTAAGAATATAATTCACTATGTTGTGTTTAAATTTTAAACTGGTCTGTCAAATAATTCTTGAGTTACATGCCGCTAAACGCAAGAAATCTTTTGCGGTAGCAAAAAAACCGGGTCTTTTCGTCTTCCAACCTCGACATGGCAATGTTCATACAATACTAAAAATATAGGTTTAGTATAGGTCGACGCAGATTAAAATGAGCTAAATTTTGATGTAAAATAAGTTGGAATCTGACTCATCGTTTTGGAGATGCAAGGGTTCAAACTCGGGTGTATATAATTATGAAAACGATAGTAGAGAGTCTATAGTCTGTTAGTTGGCCGACTGCCGATCATGTATGTATACATGATCGTGTATTGTATAGTGATACATGATACATGATTGTATAGTGATACATGATAGTGTATTGCTCTATTAGTATCAAGCAATGACTATTGACAGTTCCCACGCGTCATTCAGGCTGGCACATACAGTTACAGCATGTCCAAACTGAATTGGCGCATCAACTCGAATAGCTATACTAGTACAGAGTGTTTCCTAAACTACAGACTCTTTAAAAAATTTTATCCTTTTGATCGAGAAAAATAAATAATTCACTCATTTCTGTTCGTTGTTTGCGAGTTATCTTGTACATGTAGGCGAGGGACGAAGAGAGGTATGATCACAACTATATTGCTACGTGTGCCAATTCAGATTGGACAACTGTACATTCTCGTGATCTGTTTTTGACCATCACGGCCTTGACGAACGATTTTTTTTTTTTTTTTGTAGTAACATGGTTACAATAGTAATACTCCCTAGCCGTCCTGTCCTTACTGAATACGTTTTCTATACATTTATTAAATAGGTATACATGAGCACGCTAGAATCAAAACTCACATGTTCCAAAAAAGTTTTTTTTTCAGAAATCATGAAAAACCATTATAGGAACTTCCTGAAGCAAACTTAAAAGGAAGTGACACTATCTATATGTCATTCAGACTGAAAAGTGCAAATTCATAATCGAAATGGTCAGTTTCTGTGTAGTTTATTTACTAATTAAGTTTGGAACTTGTGAGTATGGACAATTGCTATATCAGGTGAAATAGGCTTTATGCAGTCCATTATTAATCAAAATAACCTCAATTAGCTACGTATATACAAAAATTCCTCAAGTACATTTTATAAATATTTTTTCTTGGAATAATTAATGAAAAATCGCACAGACTAACAAAATTCGTACCAATATAGTTAAACAACATAATCTCAAGAACGAAATAAAACAGCAGAATGGCGGTCTCTGATTGGCTGTCAGTACAGGTGGTCTGAAAACTCACACGTTCCAATGGGACTTGTTAGTTTTGACACAATCCACGAACTTTATCCTTCATTTTATGTATGATCTAGTTTGTTTTTATTCCAGCCAATAGCATATTCAAATACTACGATAAAAATATTATAAGAATTCACTGCCATCTAAATTATTAACTTTTTGGAACATGTGAGTTTTGATTCTAGCATACTCACATATCAGCGGTTCACTTTTACGACTATTTCAGCAATGGCTGTCGCACCATTCACGTGACTGATTGACTACCACCGTAACAGTTAACCTCTAATATTATTGTGATATCATTCAACCCAAAAAGTATGTGATTTTAATACGTACATTATTGATTAAGCACAGACGCCTTTGAACGTGTAGAGCTTGTCTGACAGCTCGAGTCAGCTGGGTTGTGAGTGAGACAAGCTCATTACTTCGTCCCTCATCTAATCTGTACAGTCGTCTCATTATGATGTAGACTACTTTATTGCTGAATTGTGCTTGCGCCATGTAACTGTTATTCATTTGTACGGTTATATTTCTCTTTTTGTAATATCTAATCCTATATTTATCGATAGGTTGTGTAGTGTTATGATAAGTGTCTTACTTAATTCATGCGGATATTATGTTTAAAATAGCTGTACAATGTGCCTTTCAAATTTTAGTTATAAAAAATATTTCCTAAATCGTTTGGGGTTTTTTTATTCCAAAACGTAAGTTAATTTATCCATAGCCCTCGTATACGGAATATTTTGATTTATATTTATTTCCCCATTACTTTACAAAAATCATTACAATACAAAGTTAATTTTCTTAATTAAAACTATAAAAGATCCAAAATTATTTATATTAACCTCGTGGTAGGAAAATTAATCTACCCAACTATCGTTTCCCATGTTCAAGAGTAGATCAATTTAATCCTTCAGTGTTTATTTTCTACTACTACAACAACTGTTTATTTATTCTTTCTTGTTTTTACAATATCAACTCATATAAATCCTTTCTAAAAGCTATAAAACATTAACAATCTTTCGCATTATACGTGAAGGAAATTGATCTACCCAACTATGGCTAATAGGCATGTCCTAGGGTAAGTTATTTTATTCAATTCAAATATAATTAAAATACAAGACTAAGGCTTTAAAACATGCAATTTTTTTAATTTTATACAATTATTAAATAACTATGTATAGATGTATAAGCATTTAAATGAATTAACACAAGACAAATAAAATGATAATGTAATACTGTTGACAACTTCACCGTCCACACAAAATATGGAAAAGGATTAGTTTGCGTTTGTGTTTCTCAACCGGTGGGTCGTGACCCCTGGGGGGTCGCGAAATACGTAGGTGAATTGAAAACAGTTATTGTTATAGTTATTAATTTATAAAAGAGACCCAAAAATTGTACATTAGGCCTACTATTGGTTTTATAACCGTAGACACCCGAGTTTGAACCCTTGCATGTCCAAAAATAGCTCATTTTATTCTATATTGACGTATAATAGTCATATATATTTAATTTTGTTTAAAATTTGCCATATCGAGGTTGGAAGACAAAAGACCCAGTTTTTTGCTACCTCAACAAATTTCATGCGTTTAGAGACGTGTAACTCGATAATTATTCGACCGAAAAGTTTGAAATTTTAACACAATATAGACAATTATATTCTTACAGCGTGTATAAAATTTGAAATTTGTACGTTATTTAAATTTTAATTATTAACAATATTCTGAACCCTTGCTATCTCGGCAACGGCTCGATCGTTCGGCACGGGCCAACTATAGTTTTATTCAACGTAAACAACTTAGTACAAATATGTTAATAACATGAAATATTGATCGACCAATGTTGTGGTAGAATTTTGAAAATTTCGAAAAATATACTATGTAATGCGTGAGGTGGGCGCTACTATCCATGTTTCCAGGTTGTGTACGTGACATTTTGTCGGACTGTCTACCTGAATCGACAGACTTGTCAATTCAGGTATAGTCAGATTCAGACAACATGGATAGTAGCGCCCACCCCCGCATTACCCAGTTTATTTTTCAAAATTTTCAAAATTCTACCACAACATTGGTCGGTCAATATTTCATGTTATTAACATATTTGTACTAAGTTTTTACGCTGAATAAAACGATAGGTTGCCGATCCGAACGATCGAGCGGTTACCGAGATAGCAAGGGTTCAGAATATTGTTATTAAATCAAAGTTTAAAAAACTTTCAATTTTGAAATTTCGTACACGCTGTAAGAATATAATTGTCTATGTTGTGTTATAATTTCAATCTTTTCGGTCGAATAATTATCGAGTTACACGCCTCTAAACGCATGCAATTTGTTGCGGTAGCGAAAAAACCGGGTTTTTTTTCTTCCAACCTCGATATGGCAATTTTTAAAAAACATTAAAAATATAGGAGTATTATGGGTCAATGCAGAATAAAATGAGCTAAATTTTGATGTAAAGTATGTTAAAATCCGACTCATAGTTTTGGAGATGCAAGGGTTAAAACTCGGGTGTCTATGATTATGAAACCGATAGTAGTTTTACAACTTTTCCGGATAAATAAACGCGAAACTTGGGCTTGTTTGGAATTAAACAATTTTTGAATGTCTGGATTTATTTTTATAACACAAAAAACAATGTCATTTTTCAGTGTCAAACGATTTCTTAATTTGGTTTTTGCCAATTCATTATTATAGAAAATCCTTGTTCGTAGTTGTAGGATGTGGCAATGATATCAAAATTTTCAACGCTGCTCTGAACAGTTCTGTGTATTTCGTTTTTAATACTTATCCAAAATATGTCGGCACAAACATTGTTGAAAGTTAATTTCATTGCCTGATCACTTGATAGCTATCAGTTCATCATGAAAACAAACACTTATGTCAGCATTTTGTACAGCTTGCTCAATAAACAGATTGACTACCCAAAAATATCCACTCATATCTTTAACTGGAATATAATCTGTCAATTTTCAATTAAAATCACTGGATTTATTACGTGTCTTATTTAAGGCGTTGTATAATAATGTTCTTAAGGGGACCGTAACTAGGAAAAAATATTTTTTTCACCTTTTTTGTTTTTCCTTTTTAGAAACTGCATAGAATTCTGAGTGTTTTGATCTATTATTTATAGTAGCAGTGCAATTTTTATGAATATAAACATTATATTATTGTACGAAAAAGTGGTGCTGAAAACTAGAACCTGGAACCTTCGTACAATGAAACGACTGGATTCAGGACGAATAGAAGACGCTAAAAGAAAAATGGCTGAATTTGAAAAACAAATACGGGAGATAAGGAGTTAAAAAAAAAAAAAATTTAAGATTTATATCATCAAGAAGAGGATCCAGACCAACCATCGTTCAGCTCTGGATGTTATTGATAAAAGTTCAAGTTACAATTTAGTCAGGTTGCGGAAAATCATGATTTTTGAAAGTTTATGCAAGTTTTCTCAGGAACGGTTAAAGAGATCAGTATGAAATTTTCGGGACACATTCTACTCATTATGGGCTAGCTCCGCACGCAAGATTATTTAGGAATTGTTCATAGAAAATATTTTAAAATTATTTCTCGGAATTATATACTTTTTATAAAAATTAATAAACAATTTTTAATACTTTATTCAAAAATAAGCTTCCCTGCGAAACTAAATAAAAGTCTGAAATTTAGTTTAAAAAAAGAATTAAGGCTCTAATTTATATAGTTTTTGTGAAAAGTTGCAAAAACATGTAGTTATATAGGCAGTTACGGTCCCCTTAATACGTACATGTGATTGTTATGAGTTAAAATTACAACTATTGTAAATTTTAAAAAAAAACTATTGCTATGTCCACACTCGTGCGACGTCGCATGCGCTTAGAGGTATGGCATCATCTGTCCACACTCGTTAGAACAGTGTTGAAGCATTTCAACATAAACTTGTAGCGTTTTAGTAAACCGAAGTTGCTCACTTTCTCTTGCCCTACGTAAAAATATGTTTGTATATATATATAAATTTATTTATTACGAGTATTTTATATTATTATTTATATAAATACAAATGTATTAATTTATATAGATTCTATATAAAATGATATAAATATATTGTTTTCATGTCGATTTTTCCAAATAGAGTTTTCACCAGATATACCCGTTTTCAGACCCCCTAAACCCCAAAAAAACATGTTTTTAGCAATTGGTATGTTTGCAAATAAAGTATCTCAAGAACAGAATATTGTACTAAGTTGAAACTCGGAACGTAAGCTACGTACCACCACCGGACCCGACACGAATATTTTCATCAAAATTGGTCAACCGGAAATAATAGATTATATAGCCTAAATATGGAATTTCTCACTTTTTTGCGATATTCTCAAAAACTGCTCCTGCGATTTTTTGTAAAATCACTTCGTTTACTTCATGTTTTGTGCTTTACAAGATAGTGTAGGCGCCATGCCTGCTGAAACGAAAAAGAATTTTTTTCTAAGAGATCACAGCCACCCTGTGATCTCTTAGAAAAAAATGCTTTTTTTTAGATTGCGGCCTTAACATGCATTTTACAGGAATAAAGGATGTCATTAAAGTTTCAGAACATTTCAAAACCTACAACTTTTATTTTAAATACTTAACCTAACATTAGTAATAAACAATAGATACTATAAGCAAAAAAACTAAGCTCAAAAACATAACCTAATTTTAATCATGAGTGAATGATGCAAAATGGAAACCAACCTTAGTTTGGCTTAATAATACAGAAAATCAATTTTTGACACTAAACTAGGCTCTGTAGAGAAAAATGCTTGTAATAAAAGTTGTAGATCTTTTAATTTCCTATAAAGTTTATTATATACACTTTTGTCGTAAAATGCAGCTGAGGCTGCAATCTTAAAAAAATCGATTTTTTATACGTTTTCGTGAGAAAAAAAAAGAAAATCGCTAATTACCGCTTAACTAAGAATTATACAAAAAATGTTTGAAATAGAAGTTGTAAATTATAGCATCAAGTTCATTCAGCTTGAAAACAACAGACGTGAGTACGAATTGGCATGTCTCTAAGCGCATGTATGTCGCATGAGACGTCGAATCTAAAGTCGAATAAGAAAGCGCACGAGTGTGGACATATCTATTATCATTGAGAGGGTGTCGGGAAACATTCAACCTAAACAGGGGGGGGGTCGTAGTGTCTAAAAGTTTGAGAACAAAATTACAAAAATTAAAGTTTTATACAAAATGATAAAAGGTACGATATCTTTCAGTAAAAGTTTTAATAATTTTTTAGTTTTAATTATTACTTTCTCTTGCCTATATGAATATATAGGAAGGAAAGTATTGTTTTCATGTCGATTTTTCGAAATCGAGTTTTCACCGGATCTATACGTTTTCAGACCCCCTGAACCCAAAAAACTTGTTTTTAGCGATTGGTCTGTGTGTGTGTGTGTGTAAGTGTGTGTGTGTGTGTGTGTGTATGTGAACAGAATATCTCAAGAACGGAACATCGTACGAACTTGAAACTTGAAACTTAAGTTACATATCACTACCGGACCCGACACGAACATTTTCATCAAAATCGGTCAACCGAAAGTAGTAGTTTATTCGTGTAATTTTTCACTTTTTTGCGATTTTCTCAAAAACTAGTCCTACGATTTTTTTGGTAATTTGCGATTTTCTGTTTTTTTTCTCACGAAACGTGAGAAAAATCGATTTTTTTAACATTTCGGTCTTAGGAAATTAAAAGATTTATAGGAAATTAAAAGATCTACAACTTTTGTTTAGAGCATTTTTCTCTACAGAGCCTAGTTTAGCGTGAAAGCGTGATTTTCCGTATTTTTAAGCCAAACTGAGTTCGATTGTCATTTTGCGTCATTCACTCATGCTTAAAATAAGGTTATGTTTTGAGGTTAGTTTTTGTTTATTTCTAATATTTTATTAATAATGTTAGGTTTATTATTAATTATTTGCATTGGCAAGAGAAAGTTGTGTGAGTGTTTCACACCAGATTTTTTTTTATTATTTTACGAGTATATTCTCTGAAAATGGTGAATCCGCCGAAACTTATCAGTAAATACGAGTAAAGGCCAAGCCAATTGCTGTGAGCGATGGGCTACGCATGTGCATACTTGACTTCGAACCTGCATACCCCTCCGACCTACAGTTAGATGTACAGTCAGAGTGTTGTTGAAAATTGACAACACCCATTGTATTATAGTCATGCTGTTCCATTGTTGATTACATACACTGCACTATTGCAGTACGTACAAGGCTATACTAATGCAGACGCACGTTTTACCCAGCACACTCCTTAAGAAAATCAGGCTTTTATGTGTATTTATTTCAAGACAAGAAGAAATTAAAGCAGCGTTAAAAAGAATATAAATTAGTGAAATTTAATAGTATATCGTCATTTAGAGTAAAAATAGATAAATACAAATTTTTAAAGATTGTGCTAATTTTTTTACGCATTTTATTCCTGAATAATTAGACATAAATAACATAGTTTGCTAGTTTTCCCAAACTGTTCCATTTTACTGCAGTACAATCTCGATAAAATTTAGAATGTTTTACCCACCGTAACTTTTTAAAGCACTTTTATATTATATATTCTATGTATTTATTTTTTACGATTATCTAATTCCGAATCAATTACTTTTTGTACTTTCATAATTAAATTTGATTTATAAATTTTAAATTACACACCAACCCTATCCCCTCCTAATCAACATTTTGGACAATTTAAACTGATTTTTGTAACATTCATATTATGAATAAAACGTGTTTTAAAATAAAAACTAAGGAATTTTATACTGAAAAATATATATATTTTGTTGTTAGGCTTTGAAACATAAAAATCTGGTGTGAAACACTCACACGACTTTCTCTTGCCAGTGCAAATAATTAACAATAAACCTAATATTAGTAATAAAACATTAGAAATAAACAAAAAACTAACCTCAAAAACATAACCTTATTTTAATCATGAGTGAAAGACGCAAAATGAAAATGCAACCTTAGTTTGGCCTGCAAATACGGAAAATCAATCTTTCAGGCTCAACTAGGCTCTGTGGAGAAAAATGCTTTAAATAAAAGTTGTAGGTCTTATAGTTTCCTATAAATTTTATTATATACACTTTTGTCGTAAAATGCATTCTAAGGCCGAAATCTTTAAAAAATCGATTTTTCACACGTTTTCGTGTGAAATAAAAGTTGTAGAATTTTACATTCTCTACAACTTTTATTATATAACGTTTTGCGCTAAAATGCATATTAAAGCCGCAATCTTAAAAAGAAAATGTTTTTACGTAAAAACAGCCTCACGCAGAATTTCAGCAAACATGGCGCCTACCCTATCTTGTAGAGCATGAAAAATGTAGTAAACCAGGCGATTTTTAAAAAAATCGTAGGACCAGTTTTTGAGAAAATCACAAAAAAGTGAAAAATTATACGAATAAACTACTACTTCCGGTTGACCGATTTTGATGAAAATGTTCGTGTCGGGTCCGGTAGTGGTATGTAACTTAAGTTTCAAGTTCGTACGATGTTCCGTTCTTGAGATATTCTGTTCACACACACACACACACACACACACACACAGACCAATCGCTAAAAACATGTTTTTTGGGTTCAGTGGGTCTGAAAACGTATAGATCCGGTGAAAACTCGATTTCGAAAAATTGACATGAAAACAATACTTTCCTTCCTATATATTCATATAGGCAAGAGAAAGTAAAAATTAAATTGAAAAAATATTAATAGTGTTGTTTGAAAATAGAAAACAATCAATTGCATTAGCAATTACATGAAATTATAGATTTTCGCTACAGCCTGGCTGCATAAAATTACTAATTTGTTTGCTGTCGTAATGCCAAAAACTTTGATGATCACGCAATATTTCGCAAGCGTCTCATAAACGTAACGTCGGTGTGCTCCTTTTCATTTTTTTTTATAATCCAGACATTAGGAAATTCGACAGGTTCTGGTCCAAATTAGTTCGGATTAGCAAGTTGTGTAGTACGATATTTCAAAGTACTTGAAATAAATTTTATTTATTTAATTTTGTAATTGTGTTCTAAAAATTTAAATTGAGAAAATTTAATTTTTATATGTTTATTTCTGATTTCAATACCTTACAATTAAATCGACTTAAATTATGGTAATGTTTTTTATATTTCCGGATTATCCCCGTCTACATCCGGTCCCATCTGGTGTGGGAATTTAGCAGCAATTTGCAAAACAGTCGGACGTTAAACCAAAAAAAAAAAAAAAAAAAAAAATGGTGTGAATAACAGGATTACACTGTATTTTAAATCATTTGTATGCAAAATGAATTACAGTTATTTATTTGTAGTACAACGCAAGAAGATACTGTAAAACTCATTAACTTAATAAAATTTCAAAATAACCCAGTTAGTTCTTTTTGTTATACCGTATGCTTTTCAGAACTATCTTCGCACTTCTGAAAGAATTTCTAACAATTATTATTGTTCAGAGAAGTATACGATATTACCAGTAAAACACTAGTATGTTATTGTTTTTGAATTGTAGTAAATTTTATTGAATTTCTCTAGAGGAGTGGAATACTCAAATTTTAGGAAATGTAGTAGTGTATAGTGTAACGTTTATTCCAGGTTCTTTTGGGATCTGGTTGTTTATAAATAACAAAACTTCCTTTTAAATTTTACAACAAATACTTACTATGTAATTAAATTAATTATTAAAGTTATAATTACTTGAAAATGACTATGAACCACTTTATAATTAACTAATTCGATTACAAAATGTATTAAAACTTTAAGACTTACATTTAACTTAACTAAAAAAAATTATGACCATTTATTATCAAATAATTGATTAAGTTTTTAAAAACTAAAACGATTGTACTCTAACAACTCGCTACGAAGAACTGTTACAATCGCAACGTATGTATGTACAAAACTCAGTTTAAACTAACACTGACTCACAAAAGGCTAGCAGCCTTACATAGAAGTATTCATAAACCCTTCCAGAAGTTCAAAGAACATGAATAAAATTCCAGATAAATAAATAACAATAGATGTAATAGAACCTAACGCGACACAATAGAATATCACTCAATTTTAGAAAGACAACAAGCGTGGCGTTACCTAGAGGCAACAAATCAAACCTGTCAAAATGCATGCAATAGCCCTCTATGGTTGTTCACATGTTGTCCCATTGTCTTTTTGTATATTTAAAGGAAAAAATGTTTTTCGATCCGATTTTAAAGTTTATTGGAAAATTGATTGAAAATTTCATTCTTAATCCCTCCACCAGATATCAACATATAAATTATTGTATTGACCGATTTTTAAAATCTTTTTGGCTACTTAACCCTTTATAGGGCAATACCCACTACGGGGAAAAATATACATATTATAAATTGTTTTTATTGGGACTTGAATAATGTATTTCTCGTGCCAGAACGTTAAGATATTTACTTGAAAATGACTATGAACCACTTTATAATTAACTAGTTCGATTACAAAATGTAATATCTTTTTTACTTTCTCTTGCCTATATGAATATATAGGAAGGAAAGTATTGTTTTCGTGTCGATTTTTAGAAATCGAGTTTTCACCGGATCTATACGTTTTCAGACCCCCTGAACCCAAAAAACATGTTTTTAGCGATTGGTCTGTGTGTGTGTGTGTGTGTGTGTGTCTGTGTCTGTGTTTGAACAGAATATCTCAAGAACGGAACATCGTACGAACTTGAAACTTGAAACTTAAGTTACATACCACTACCGGACCCGACACGAACATTTTCATCAGAATCGGTCAACCGGAAGTAGTAGTTTATTCGTGTAATTTTTCACTTTTTTGTGATTTTCTCAAAAACTGGTCCTACGATTTTTTTAAAAATCGCCTGGTTTACTCAATTTTTTATTCTCTACAAGATAGGGTAGGCGTCATGTTTGCTGAAATTCTGGGTGAGGCTGTTTTCACGTAAAAACATAGTTTTTTTAAGATTACGGCTTTAATATGCATTTTAGCGCACAAATTTATATAATGAAAGTTGTAGAGAATTTAAAAACCTACAACTTTTATTTCAAACATTTTTTTGTATAACACTTAGTTCAGCGGTAATAAGCGATTTTCTGTTTTTTTCTCACGAAAACGTGAGAAAAATCGATTTTTTTAACATTTCGGCCTTAGTATGCATTTTACGACAAAAGTGTATATAATTAAATTTATAGAAAATTAAAAGATCTACAACTTTTATTTAGAGCATTTTTCTCTACAGAGCCTAGTTTAGAGAGAAAGAGTGATTTTCCGTATTTCTAAGCCAAACTGAGTACGATTTTCATTTTGCGTCTTTCACTCATGATTAAAATAAGGTTATGTTTTTGAGGTTAGTTTCTTTGGTTATTTCTAATGTTTTATTACTAATGTTAGGTTTATTGTTAACTATTTGCACTGGCAAGAGAAAGTTGTGTGAGTGCTTCACACCAGATTTTTTTATGTTAAGCTTTGATAAGTATGCTTACCAAGGAACGTTTATTGAAATGGGAATCATAAAATGTTTAGTGGTAAGAATGCTTATTAAAACAACTTGTAGTTCTATATAACCAAAAAAATAATAATGCAGTTACTGCATTAGCAGTAACTGCAGAACAGTCGGACGTAAAACCAAAAAAAAAAAAAAAAAAAAAAAAAAAAAAAAAAAAAAAAAAAAAAAAAAAAAAAAATATATATAACCAAAAAAATCTGGTGTGAAACACTCACACAACTTTCTCTTGCCAATGCAAATAATTAATAATAAACCTAACATTATTAATAAAATATTAGAAATAAACAAAAACTAACCTCAAAAACATAACCTTATTTTAATCATGAGTGAATGACGCAAAATGACAATCGAACTCAGTTTGGCTTAAAAATACGGAAAATCACGCTTTCACGCTAAACTAGGCTCTGTAGAGAAAAATGCTCTAAACAAAAGTTGTAGATCTTTTAATTTTCTATAAATTTAATTATATACACTTTTGTCGTAAAATGCATACTAAGACCGAAATGTTAAAAAAACAGAAAATCGCTAATTACCGCTAAACTAAGCGTTATACAAAAAAATGTTTGAAATAAAAGTTGTAGAATTTTACATTCTCTACAACTTTTATTATATAACGTTTTGCGCTAAAATGCATATTAAAGCCGCAATCTTAAAAAGAAAATGTTTTTTCGTAAAAACAGCCTCAAGCAGAATTTCAGCAAACATGGCGCCTACCCTATATTGTAGAGCATAAAAAATGTAGTAAACCAGGCGATTTAAAAAAAAATCGTAGGACTAGTTTTTGAGAAAATCGCAAAAAAGTGAAAAATTATACGAATAAACTACTACTTCCGGTTGACCGATTTTGATGAAAATGTTCGTGTCGGGTCCGGTAGTGATATGTAACTTAAGTTTCAAGTTCGTACGATGTTCCGTTCTTGAGATATTCTGTTCACACACACACACACACACACACACACACACACACACACACAGACCAATCGCTAAAAACATGTTTTTTGGGTTCAGGGGGTCTGAAAACGTATAGATCCGGTGAAAACTCGATTTCGAAAAATCGACATGAAAACAATACTTTCCTTCCTATATATTCATATAGGCAAGAGAAAGTAAAAATGTGTATAATAACTTATCTCAACTTTATATTAGCATGAATGCTTGCTTTCCTTTAAAAAACTCGAATTTTCTAAGCACTGTACAAAAGTAAAAACAAAACAACACGGTTGCGTACGCTGGTATGAATCCTTACCACATTCGGGTAAATCATGAAGCAAATGGTCGCTGCGCACTAATTTCAAAATGTGGATTGCTTATTTACCAGAAAACATCCATAAAACCGTAAAATGCCAATAGGGTTCAACTTCATAGCTTATTCTTTTAAAAAATAGACCTTATTACCAGTGGTAAGTATACGTACCAAAGACCTATAAAGGGTTAATTCTATGTATTTTTAATAACTTAAATTGTGATGTTTAGAAATCAAAAATATTGCTGGAAGAAGAACGCATTGTACAAAACTTTATATTCTTCAGATGAAGTTTGAATATTCTGGTGTAAATTTTTTTCTTTCATTGAAAAAAATATTTTTTAAATGAATACAGTGCTGTAAATCTATAGTAAATGAGTTATTCGTGTAGAGTATTTTTACTGTATACTTTCCGCATACGTACATTCTCAATTTCCACGAGTCATTTCTGAATTATTCCCCTCCGCTACTACTCGTATATACATTTTTACGACACATACGGTCACATTATGACCCTTGTATAGTATGCTTCTAATAAATAATGAATCATTTAAGAATTTTTATTTACGTAGATATTGTAAATAACATTCTGGTCAATATGTATGAGGTGATACATCTACGCATGGATGTGCGTTTGCGAGTATGTATTACTTTTCATACGTGTGAGTAAAGGAGAGATACGAAGTCAATAAGTAGACACAACAAAAGTCTTTATTCTTATGGTTCCAACTATAGCAAAATGTTTTGTGGTGAATAAATTCCTTCGAAGTTCTATTTCCTTTATTCTACGTACGAATTTTATGTACATTAAGAGCTCTTACACACCAACGCTGCCTCGCAGTGCTGCTGAAAAACCCTTTCGCGCTGCTGTGGAACTCAAATTGAAAGCCTCATTTTGCATTATGGATTCAGATGAAGAAGTTGTTGCTTTGGCTCTTTTGATAAAACAGTGTTTTTATATTCACTACTTTTATTAACGAAATCCTCAATAAACTTTTCACTTATTTTTCCCAACGCTTTCCTTTATTCAATTCTATTGCTGTAATCAGCAGATCTTGAATCCCATACTGCTGGATAAGATTCGATCTCTGCAATGAAAAGTTCAGTGTCGATATGCATCGCTGTTCACTTCACAAGTACATGTGTATTTATCTTTCAATCTTTGGCTTACTACACCTAATCCAGAGGATTTAAAATTAGCAAGTAGCCGCAGTAAGCTATCTAGCAGGCGAAACCACAACCCCTAAGAGGCCCAACCCAATTGAGTGGGTGTGGATGTGAGCCGCTGGGCGTCCCACTCCCCTTGGTACAGTATTCAGATGAACTAATGTCCCCTAGTTGTGGGAGTGAGAGAATGCATAACGCTCTCACTCGCACAAGTCATACGCGCCGTTCCAATAACATTGTCGTATAATTTTACTCATTGTTGTGAGCAAGCGTTTATGTATGCAGTAAACTAACAAGCAAGATAACGACTGTAGTATGTTTTCAGATCTGGATTATAACGGTAAAGACCTTTGAACGCATGCGTAGTTATGCCACATATCTCCCTCTCACTCGCTCGGCTATTGGACATTAGTTCGTCTGATACCTATACTCGTGTCGGCGTTAGCCACGTTTGATGAGTCGCCGTCGCGCTTGTTGCGCCGCTTAAGTGCGACGTACGTGGCTCTACCCAATTTGGTCGGTTTCCCTTCCACTAGCTGGGTGCGGTATGGTCCTCTCAGTACTAATCTGTGTGTTTTCCTAAACTGTGTGTTGTTGCTTGTACCTCCGCAATTTCAGTACATGGGGTCTGCTCGTTACCCGGAGGAGTCTCGGTAGATTGTCCATCCGTGCTCGGTACGTCACAATTGCAAACTATTCACTAGTAACTTGAGTGATCGGTACATTCTCTCGGCAACGTTATTTCCACTCTGGTAAGAAAGGATGCATTCCTAAACCGCCGCTGTTAGCAGTGCAGCGGGTGTATTTTTAGTAGCGTCGCAATCGCGTAGCAATTTGGTTTGTAGTTGTAGTATTAATACGCTGAAATTGGATGCACGCTGCAGCAGCGTTAGTGTGTAAGAGCTCTAAAGCTAATGCAAACGGTAAGGGATGATAGATAAAAATGAATGATGAAAAATAACCGGACTGGGAATCGAACCTGGCACATAAGTTGCTCTGTCTTCCATACCAAAGAGCTGACCTGTATTATATTGAAGTATCTACATAATATTTTATAAACTTTTGTTAAACATTATCGCAGATCTTTGAAAACGACCGCCAAAAAGAAAAACGTGTAAATCCCCTTCTTCTGGCAGTGTCCTCGATTGGCGTTGTTGGTAACGTGCTCGCCTCTCATCATGCGGTCGTGGGTTCGAATCCCACTCAGCCACGACATGTTTTCATACGTTACAAAAAAAAATTATTATGCAGTCCTGGGTTCGAATCCCACTCAGGCACGGCATATTTTCATACGTTACAAAAAATCATTTCGCCGGCCGCATTGGCGTAGTTTGTAACGTGCTCGCTTTTCATCATGTTGTCTTGGGTTCGAATCCCATTCAGGCATGGCGTATTTTCATACGTTACAAAAAAAATCATTTCATCCTTCACCGTCTACATTGGCAGTAATTTCAGAACAGTCAGACGTTAAACAAAAAAAAAGATTGAATTAACTTTCAGCCAAATGGATATTTAACAATAAACAAGTGAAATTTAATTCGTTACAAATTATTGTAATTTTTAAGATTGTTTGCAGTCATTTTTGAAACCTTTGAAACGTGATAAAATTATTTGTAAGTGTTGTTACTGTTGATGTTGTAGCAGAAGTGATGGTAGTAATAGTAGTAGTAGTAGTAGTAGTAGTGTAATGGTGTATGTATGTTGTTCACTGTTTGGTAGTTTTGTAGATTAGTTATTCATCAAAAAAGAATATGTACTCATGTAACTTCATGTAGTGGTTCTTAAACTGAGGGGCCGTAGAACAATTTCAAGGGAGGCGTGAGTGTATTTAAAAAATTGAATAAAAATGTAAAACTAATTTACTCAGTTTTGTAGTCGCATGTATATTTTCTAAATTATCATACTTTTTTACTTTCTCTTGTCTATATGAATATATAGGAAGGAAAGTGTTGTTTTCATGTCGATTATTCGAAATCGAGTTTTCACCGGATCTACACGTTTCCAGACCCCCTGAACCCAAAAAAACATGTTTTTAGCAATTTTGTCTGTGTGTGTATGTGAACAGAATATCTCAAGAACGGAACATCGTACAAACTTGAAACTTAAGTTAGATACTACTACCGACATGAACATTTTCATCAAAATCGGTCAACCGGAAGTTGTAATTCATTCGTGTCATTTTTCACTGTATGTTATTTCCTCAAAAACGGCTCCAACGAGTTTTTTTTTTTAAATCAACTCATTTACTACATTTTTTATGCTCTACAAGATAAGGTAGACGCTATGTCTGCTGAAATTTTTGGGGAGACTGTTTTCTTGTAAAAAAATTGTTTTTGTTAAGATTGTGGTTTTAATAGACTATACATTTTAGCGCAAAAATGTATATAATAAAAGTTGTAGAGGATTTAAAATCCTACAACTTTTATTTCAAACATTATTTGTATAACGCTTAGTTTAGCGGTAATTAGCAATTTTCTGTTTTTCATGAAAATGTGTAAAAATATTGATTTTTTTTTTAATTTCTGCCTTAGACTGCATTTTACGACAAAAGTGTGTAATATAATCAAATTAATAGAAAATTAAAAGATCTACAACTTTTATTTAGCGCATTTTTCTCTATAGATCCTATTTTAGAGTAAAACAGTGATTTCCCGTATTTTTAAGCCAAACTGAGGTTGATTCTCATTTTGCGTCTTTCACTCATGATTAAATATGGTTATGTTTATCGAGGTTAGTTTTTTTGTTTGTTTGTAATGTTTTATTATTAATGTTAGGTTATATTGTAAATTATTTGCATTGGTAAGAGAAAGTTGTGTGAGTTTCTCACACCAGATTTTTGTACTTGTACTCTAGCAGCGTCTAGCACTCGATTATTCCAATAATTTGGTAATTGTCCTACTCTGGCAACACTGTGATCACGCTTCTGTTTGTTATTCCAATTGTAGGCTACTACTTTATTTGACCACTTATAGTAGTGAAGGCGGGGGGGAGGACCTCACGTCAATGTTCAAAGGGGGGCTTAGAGCCTGAAAGGTTGAGAACCACTGGCCTGATGGATCAAAAGAGATGACAAAGAGTGGTGCATGTCATTTTACCCTACGAAAATGAAAATTTTAAAAGTAAACCAAATGAAAAACTTTCCAACAATAAAACATATATTTGTCAACTGTACTTATATATACTGAAATTTTATAAAAAATTCCACCATTTTTCTCTATTCACTCCATACAACGACTTAAAACTGATCACAAGTATCCTTAACGAAGATAAATGTATTTTCGATTGACATTTCTGTTCATTTAGGTTTTGCGGCTTTAAAGAAAACATTAATTCATTAATAATACTGAGCAAATTCTTACGGACTTAAATCTTTTTTTTTTTTTTGCGCCCTGGAGACTCCATGAGGAGTATAGGACATGTCGTCAATCTGACGAGCGTGGCGGCCAATCAATTCTGCCACGACGACTTATCCATTCATTATACTTAAAAGATTTCTAACTTTTATTTTAAAGTGAGCTAAGATGTGATTGAAAATTATAAACGGGATTGTTTTCAAGTTCCAGCAACACTAATTCTCTCAACAATATTGTAAGAAGGTTTCCATCAAAAATAACATCTTATTAAATCCAAATTTTTAAATCCCCCCCCCCCATACAATAACATCAGTCACATTCAGTTCTGCGTTGATTAAATTATGACGATTTTTATCCGATTATATACGAATTATGCAGGTTATGTAAATGTTCAAGTTTGAACCACACTTCATCACACCACAAAATTGATCGCATAGTCTAGATCGGCTTCAATATGATTAGCGACTAACTCAGCTTTGCAATCGCGTATCATGATCGTCCTTATAAAGAGCATGGGGTGAAGATGGTTTAAATGTGAAATCTTGTAAGATTCCTTTTATGTTTCTTCGTAATATACGAGCATTTATTCAAAATTAGCATTCAAAGTCGATTTACAAAAGCTTCAGCGTTTTGTACGATTTTATTACGAATTTATCGTGGCCGACCTTAATTTTTTTGCATTGGCAGCGCTTCCTCTTGTTTCAGATTTCTTATTTAAGTATCGTAAATGTTGCTGATACATTTGGAATTAGCACTGTAATCATAATGAACTCGGCGGTATTTCTTTCAGGTTTCCTCCACAGCTGCAGCATGTAAGCTCGTTGTTATTTAGTTAATATTTTAGAACCCTGTAAACCAATACCACGTGGAAATTAACAACAGACAAACCCTAAAAAAACCAGTAGGATGTTGATCACTAACTTATCGAAAATATTATCCCATTGCATGGGGAAAGTAACTTGTGCTACTACCATATATATCGTGGCTTGGTGGCAAAACGCACGAAGTCAAAAAATGTAAAAAATCTTTGCATTATCTATATTTATTTTTTGCGCTCTTTCGATTGGTATAACGCACCAAGTCATACAAGTAGTGGAACTTGAGAAATACAAAGTGATTTTTTAGTCCTGTTACCCAGTTGGTATGTCTGGTAATTTTTTTATAAGAAAGGGAAATCTTGTTTTGTGACACGAAGCTGGTAGCCGTATTCAACCGGTATAGATACGGCAGTGTGAGTTGATTCTCCTTGAGCTGTGTAAAATTTTGTGCCGTTCTCGGTCGTGTTACGAACAGAATGTCTTTTACCCTAGAACAATCGCTTGTTTTAATTATCTGGAAACTGAAGCTTTTGGACTAATCGTGCGCGATACGGATACAATTTCAATTTTTTAGCAGCTTTCTGAACACTCGAATATGACAAATCAACTTGCGAGGTAAGTTTTCGTAAACTTTTCCGTGAAGAATTGAACAATCTTTTTTTCACATTCTCTAAAACGTCATATTTTAAGAGAGTTGGTCGACCACACCGTTTTCTGTAGGAAACGCTGCCTGTCTCTCGAAATCGGTTTGTTAGCCTAGATATTGTCATTTTTTGTGGTGGAGGAACACCAACAAATTTAATTTGAAAGGATTCTTTTACATTCAACTTGAAGTTCTAACTCCGAACAATTGCGGATCCGAGTGTCTATTGGCTTGCCTATCTCGAACACTTTTGCGAAAATTCAACACGTCATGAATGATTGAATGCGTGATTCCAACTGTAATATTACACAAAATTAGCAATTTTGAAATTTCTCCTCGCCTGTCTTCTCGAATAAGGTCATTATGTGATTTTGCAGCGCGGTAGTCGAAACTTTCTTCCAGAACGATAGAGATCAGCGACATTTGTTTTTCAAAATGCCCCAAATTTTGTTACTACGCCAGATGTACCACGTAAACACCGAAAATAGCGTAAGTTCAGCTGAATTTTTTTCTGTCTGTTTATCTGTTTGTATGTTTTGGCATCACGCAAGAACCGCTGAACCAAATTCAATGAATTTCGGTGTCTAGGTTCTGGACATAATCGAAATGAAAATAGGCTATACATTTTTTAAATGCCATAAAAGGGATGGGGGAGATAAGAAAGAGGGGTAAACAAAAAAAAACTACGCATATCTCCGTAAAAACTCAATGTATCAAAAAATTTTATATAATCGAAATTAAAAAACGTTTAAAGATGAATAAGTTTGATTGTGTTGTTTAGGTCAACAGCCGAACGGCTGGCTTGAACCTCTAGAGGTTTTAGTAAGTAAAAACGAGGAGTGAGGTGGTTTACCATTGCCTTCCTCAACGAGTTGAAAGAGTATGCTTATCAGCATGCCAGGCCCTCCGAAAAGCACTCACTTTCCACCCTGCAAATGACACCTTCACTTCATTCACCACAGGGTCTGGCTGCATAGTGAAATTCATTACTCTCAGAGGAGATAACTCTGACTAGTGTCTTTTACACCTCTACCTCTTCTGTTCTTAAATAGTTCAGTCATATAAGTGGCTGACTATGTGATAAAAAACAGAACTATTTTTTTTAGCCCTGGACCAAACAGATAGAGTGCAATGAAAATAACACTCCACCTGCCCGTTTTGGGCATAAGTTTGATTATGTAAAGTTTTTCATTTTCATGCATTATAACGGAGATATTACCAATTTAAAAAAAACAATATATTTTAGAAGATATTAGGCTAATATATACAAAATAAACATAACAATAAACACAGGCCTATACGCCGGTAAAACCCGTATTCATTCAGCTCGTTACCTACCTACCCATTCCACCAGTACCCTATACACCTTTTCTCGGTCACACTGTCAAAAACGAATCAGTCGTCTTAATAGTGGTCACCATCGTGGTGGTGTTCCTATTGTGATTTACCTTTCGTTTATTATGAAAATAATAAAGCGCTGCATATCTTAATTTAAAAACACCAAACGAACGCTTCTATATTACGTTCAACTATTTTTTTTTTCATAAATAATAATGCTGACGTTGAAATGAGGTAGATCACAACGAATAGTTAAAGAACATCAGACCTGACAGGGATCGAACACGGTACCCAACCGACCGTCCACGTCACCAAGGAAACCGTTCGAAGAACGGGCACTTAAGCTAGTGTAGTTTACAGATGGTGTGTACTCGCTAGAAAGTAAAGCTAATGAATCATGAACTGTTTTATCTATTAAATTGATGATTAACATTATTTTTTTATGTATGTTTCTATTTCTAGTGTACTTAAATTGCATTATTTGTGTGAATAAAATGTGTCTTCGTTTATTATCATCGATGCATACAGTCTATTAAACCGTAGCCCTGTTATTTTATGTGTTATCGTAAAACTGATGATATTAGTGCCATAAAACACCATAAAATGAAATGACCTGAATGACACCAAATTTATATTAATAGTGTTTTTCAATTAACAGTACATAAAAATGGTTTTATATAGGAGCCTAGGCTCTTTCATTAAGTGTTTATTATTGGTCGATTTTTCACCGTTTATAAATCATAAATTTGGCCACTCTTTTACTTTCTCTTGTCCTGTATGAATATATTTAGGAAGGAAAGTATTGTTTTCTTGTCTATTTTTAGCGATAGGTGTGTTACTATGTGTGTGTGAACAAAATATCTCAAGAACCAAATATTGTAAAAAGTTAAAACTTAGAACTAAATTAGGTACCACTAGAGGACCCAATACGAACATTTTCATCAAAATCGGTCAACCAAAAGTTGTAAATTTTCCTTTTTTGTGATTTTATCAAAAACAAGCTCTTACAATTTTTTTTTAATTGCCTCATTTACTACATTTTTGTGCTCCACAAGATAGAGTAAGGGCCATGTCTGCTGAAATTCTTGGGGAGGCTGTACAAAATAACACATAAATAATGGTTCTTTTTAAAGATTGCGGTCTTAATCTGCATTGTATGACAAGAGTGTGTATAATTAAAGTTGTAGAGCATTTTAAAACTTACAACTTTAATTTGTATTTTTTTTATTTATAGGCCTTTATATTAGCGCTGTATATATAGGCCTTAGTTTAGCGGTAATTAGTGATTTTCGTTTTTTTCCATCAAAATCTGTAAAAATTCGGGTTTTTTAAGATTTCGGCCTTAGTATGTATTTTACGACAAAAGTGTATACGTATAATCAGATTCATAGGAAATTAAAAAACCTACAACTTTTATTTAAAGCATTTTTCTCTACAGAACCTAGTTAGCGTGAAAGAGTGATTTTCCGTATTATTAAGCCAAACTGAGTTGGTTTTTATTTTGCATCATTCACTCATGATTAAAATTAGGTTGTTTTCAGTTTTTTTTTTGTTTATTTAAATTCGCTTCAGCAGCTTGATCATTAGCGACTAAGTTGGGTTAAGAAACTAATGATGAGTTTTGGCTCGTAATTTCCAGACCCTAGACGGAAATCGAACCCGGGACCTCCGCTTAGGCTAGTGCGCTATCCACTACGTCACGGAGGTACCCATTTTTCACTTTACGTTGTTTACTAATGTCAGGATATATTGGTCATTAATTGTATATATTGGATACATTGGCAAGAGAAAGTCGTGTGAGTGTTTTACACCAGATTTTTAATATACTACAGTTAAACTTCCACTACTCAAATTTTCTATAATTCGAGTTTTTTTAGGATTTATTTGTTAATTTACGTTTAAATTAATTTCTATAACTCGAATTTCTTGTTTGAGATTTTTTTAAATCCGAATTCTTTTTTGTTTTTAACGCAAATGTGTTCAAAAATGTTTTCGTAGCCTGGAATAGAAGGTGTATTAAATTGGCTGCAAGAAGTTCCTAGGAAAAACTTTCCCATATCAGGTGTAATACTCCGAGAAAAATCACATCAATTAGCGATGGAACATGGTCTTAACAAATTTAAAACCAGCAGTATAAATAAAACTTGAAGAAATTAAAAATCGTCATGGAATCGTTCAAAAGGTTCTTTGTAATGCCTCTGTTACTAATGAAGACTGTTAAACTTAAAATCTATCAATATTACTTTCCATAATCAAAAGTTACAGCGCAGAAGATTTGTTTAATGCCATTAAAACAGAATTATTACTTTCTCTTACCTATATGAATATATAGAAAGGAAAGTATTGTTTTCATGTCGATTTTTCGAAATCGAGTTTTCACCGGATATACACGTTTTCAGACCCCCTGGACCCCAAAACATGTTTTTAGCGATTGGTCTGTGTGTGAACAAAATACTTCAAGAACGGAACATCGTACGAAGTTGAAACTTCAAATTTAAGTTTGGTACCACTAGAGGATCCGACACGAACATTTTCATCAAAATCGGTCAAACGGAAGTAGTAGTTTATTCGTATAATTTTTCACTTTTCTACAATTTTCTCAAAAACGGCTTCTACGATTTTTTTAAATCGCTTTAATTACTACGTTTTTTGTGCTCTACAAGATAGGGTAAGCGCCATGTCTGCTGAAATTCTTGGGGAGGCTGTGCTCTCGTAGAAAAAAATTGTTTTTTTAAGATTGCGGCCTTAATATGCATTTTAGGGCAAAATTGTATGTATAAATTTAAAGTTGTAGAATATTTTAAAACCTACAACTTTAATTTGTATTGTTTCTTTTTTGTATAACGCTTAGTTTAGCGGTAATTAGTGATTTTTCTGTTTTTTTTTTCATGAAAATCTTTAAAAATGGATTTTTTAAGATTTCGACCTTAGTATGCGTTTTACGTTGAAAGTGGATTTAATCTAAATTTACAGGGAATTAAAAGATCCTCAACTTTTATTTTTAAAATTTTTCTCTACAAATCCTAGTTAAGCGTCGAAATAGTGATTTTCCGTATTATTAAGCCAAACTAAGGTTGGTTTTCATTTTGCATCATTCACTCATGATTAAAATAAGGTTATATTTTTTATGTTAGTTTTTTGTTTATTTCTAATGTTTTATTACTAATGTTAGATTATATTGTTCATTATTTGCATTGGCAAGAGAAAGTTGTGTGAGTTTTGCACACCAAATTTTTTTTTATTAATTTTCCGACTAAACTTACAATATAAGTAAATACGAGTATATCGTTAAAAAGAGCTTATTTCAGAGAATCAAAAACATTTTTTTTTGCAATTCCTAGCTAGACCCTCCCTTAATACGCAACGTGTGATGTTTCCTTTATTATAATTTGTTCATCTAAGTTTAATTAGTGTAAAATTATACATTCGTAAAAGTCTAACCTTCGGTGAGTGACATCACTAACTTTCAGTGACTTAAATTAACCTGTGTAGTGTAGTGAACCTTAAATTATTTTCCCTTGATCTGCTAGTTCTAGGGTTACAAAATATTGTTCTGTTTTTTATCACATATTCAACCAATTTTAACGACTGAATCATTTAAGAACAGAAGAGGTGGAAGTGTAAAATATACTAGTCAGAGATATTTCCTCAGAGTAATGAATTTCAGTTAACAGGCAGACCCTGTGTTGAATAAAGTGAAGTTGTCATTTCCAGGGTGGAAAGTAGATCCTTTTCAGAGGGCCCAGCATGCTGATAAACATACTTTTCCACCTAGTTAGGAAGGCAATTGTAAACCACCTCACTCCTCGTTCTACTTAATAAAGCCTCTAGAGGTTTGACCCTTTATAGGTCTTTGGTAAGTATACTTACCACTGGCAATAAGGTCGATTTTATTTAAGAATAAGCTATGCAGTTGAACGTTATTAGCGTTTTATGGTTTTATAGATGTTTTCTGGTAAGTAGGTTATCCACATTTTGAAATTAGTGCGCAGCGACCATTTTGCTTAATGAGTTGCATTAATATGGTAAGGATCCATACCAGCGTACGCAACCGAGTTGTTTTGTTGTTATTTTTGTACAGTGCTTATAAAATTCGAGATTTTTACGGGAAAGTAAGCATTCGTGCTAATATAAAGTTAAGATAAGTTATTCTACATAGTTTTTTGTTATATATAAGTTGTTTTAATAAGCATTGTTGCCACTAAACATTATGTGATTTCCATTTCAATAAACGCTACTTGGTAGTATTCTTACCAGGCTGGCTTAACATTAACAAAAAAGAAATATCTAACTGTTCTGGCACAAGAAATACTTTATTCAAGTCCCTATAAAACAAAATGTAACATTTTATAACATATATATGTATAGTTTTCCCCGTAATACTGCCCTATAAAAGGTTAAACCAGCCTTTCGGATGATGACCTAAACAACAAGTGTCCTGAATTTACAGTGATTATGTATCCTGATTAAATTACATAATTTAAAAATCTTGTGTGAAAAATTGTATGACTCTCTTGCCAATGTAAATAATAAAAAGCATGACCTAGTTTAATTATTACTGAACAATACGAAATGAAAATGAACCTCTTTCGGATTTGGATTTTTATGAGAAAAATATTGGAAATCACTGATAGACGCTAAACTAAGCTCTGTTAAGAAAAACTGTTGAAATAAAAGTTATAAGTTTTTTTTTTTAATTTCTTACAACTTTAATTATATACTTATGCACTTATGCATTTTTTGCATAAGTGCTAATTTTGCACTTATGCATTTATGAAGGCCGCAATCTTAACAAAAATAATTATCAGAGAACACACCCCCACAAATTCCAGCAGACATTAGCTCTAGAGCATGCCGCATCATGTAGAGCGTACAAGATGTAGTAAATTTTTTCCTAGTATGTGTACGTTGCAATCTGTTCAATTCAAAACAGTAAGCAACCCCATGACCCAATGAGATGAGGGTTATGTATATGACGTGTAAATGAGGTGTAGTCTTGTACAGACTCAGGCCGACCATTCCTGAGTGAGTATGGTTAATTGAACCCCAACCATCAAAGTACACCAGTAACTACTGTCTAGCATTCAAATCCGTATAAAAGTAACTACCTTTACTAGGATTTGAACCAGGAACCTTCGTCTGCGAAAATCAGCTGTTAAACAGCTGATTTTGGCGACGACTTTACCTCTAGACCAACCCGGTGGGTCAAATGTAGTAAATGAGGTAATTTTTATCAAAATCGTAAGAGCCCTTTTTGAGAAAAATTTTTGATTTGGAAGAAAATTTTCGTGTCTGGTCCCTTCATGGTATTTTACTTAAGTTCCGAGTTTTAACTCGTAAGATTTTCCGTTTTTTGAGTTATCTTTTTCACAGAAACACACAGACCAATCGATAAAAACGTGTTTTTGTTTTGTTCAGGGGGACCTGAAAACGTGTAATTACTTCCGGAGAAAATTATAAACTTGACGACATGAAATTATAAACTTCCTTACCTATAATTTCATGTAGCACAAAAGAAAGTAAAAATCATCATATGCATTTGTGGAAAACCTTTAAGATGAACATCGGTGTAGTTTTAGTGTATTATTTCTCCATCTGAAGATAGCCTCAAGAAGCCGAATCACATAAGTTTAATTTTATAAATTTTTGGTGAAAGGGCTGTAAGTGTATTTGTTTTATTAGTACAGTAAAACCCCGATTATCCGTCATAAACGGGTGGGCCGGATGACGGATAACCAGACAAGACTGTTTAAGCGGAAATTTACAAAAACTCAATATTTTGGACACCGGTTTTTTTATTAAATTATTTTTATTTACTAAGTAATAAACTCAAGAATAACTGAAAAAATGTCGTTAAAACTTAAAAATGAAACAGTTCTTCATAAAATTTATAAGCCTACTTTTGTACACGCAATTAAAATTAGCCTATCCTTAATTTCAAATAAAACAAATATGTTTTAAAAAGAAAATTAAAATGCTATTTTCATCACATACCTGAATTTAAAAACATTGTTTACTTCGTTATCTACTACTTACTCATATTTAAAAAAAGTGTACAGTTTATATTCGTTTTCCTATTGTTTGACGTTTTCTTTCGTACAATACTGTTTGACTTTACCGTACTGTTCGTGCCCTCACACATTGTTGTTTCTGTGTCGAGGTCTCGCTACCCTCCTCACCGGTATCATAACGAATTTCTGTTTTATAAATTTTTTCGTAACTGTCACGTTTTATCAAAACACTAGGGACGTTCAATAATTAGCAAGACAAATTGATGTAGAAATTTATTCAATGACATGAAACTTGCACTACTTTTAAACGCAGTCCAGAAACATTTAGTCACTTGCCCCACCTTTCGTGAGCTTTTTGATTCCCGCAGCGTAAAAGTCTTTAACTTGGTGTTTGAACCAGTGCCGGAATTTATAGATTTGTGGGGGGGGGGGCAAAGCTAAATTTGCCTCTCCTTACGAATATTACAAAATACCTGTTTTTTTACACCTATTGTTTTGTTTTATTAGTTATATTTCTCCTCAGTAGTTTTACACTCGCTCCAGATCACGAGTTATGGTAATTCTTGTTTCTTATAGTGGAGTAACGAATTTGAAATACTAATATTTTATAAATTATGCATAATAAAGTTAAATAGAATTTGTTAATTTCCTGGATAGGTACCTTATTGATTCCTGATATGTTCACTTTTCAAACGTTTCTTAATAACCAATTTCATTTTTGTTTTTGTGAACCACTTTACCTATTTTGCCACGCGGGGTACATACCCACCCCCCTAAAGGTGCGGCACTGGTTTGAACCATCCATGTACCACTTTTTTGACCGCTTCGTTGTCGATAGTCTTGCCGCGTATGAAGTCTTAGAGTGGGCCAAACAAATCGGATAGGGCGAAGTCTTGGTCGTAAGGAGGATGTGGCAACACCTCCCAACCCAACTTCTCGAGCATTTCTTTCGTTTTTAGTCTTGGAACCAATCTTGGACACGTTTTGCGAAAATTCAGCAGTCATGAATGATTGAATCCACGATTCCAACACTAGTATTACACAAACCAGCAATTTTGAAAATTTTGCCTCACCTGTCTTCGCAAATAAGATCATTTATGCGATTTTGCAGCGCGGAAGTCGAAACTTCAACTGGTTTTCCAGAGTGATGGAGGAGCTGACATTTTGACATTAACAAAAATTATTATGTTTTTATTAATTATAATCGAACAGCAAATTAAAAGTGTTTCCAAGGTTGCCAATATAACCTTTAAAAAGTTTCATTGCCATTGAATGAACCGTTTTTTTCTACAGTAATTTTTCTCGGTAATTATTGAACGTCCCTCGTAGTTTCACTGTGGCGTACAAAACGGAACGGATAATTGGGGATTTGTTGAGCATAATTAGTCTTAATATAATAATGTATGTCGAAAAAAGTGGTGTATATTATAAAAAAAATTTAAACGGGTAACTTTTTAAACAAATACAATTTAACAAAACTTTGTTTAGATTCTATTAAGAATTTTATCCCTGAATTAGGCCTAAGTAGGATTTTCGATATTGATTACGTTACATTCGGACGGAAAGTGAGGTTAAGAATATCCCTCTAACTTTTAAGGTTTTTTTTTACGCTAGCTCCAACAGTATTGAGTTGGGAAGGGTAAATGTAATTTACTTAATTATGTTTTTAAAGTTAGGAAAAATCATGATTTTTCCTAACTTTATAAAAATGAGGCACCATGTTTCTCTTACAGGATTTTTGTTAAATGCATCCAGAAGACTCGAAAACGGAATTAAGGACTTTCCGGATCAAACTGATAAGCTATTAACAATTTATATTAAATTTATCATACACCATTCTATTTACAAATAACCAAAATTTGTACAATCTTTTTTTATGTTTTTTTTTCAGTCAACTTTGGAGTACAATAATCCTGCATGATTTATTCCTTTAATTTTCTTGCTCAAGTTATTTTGGAGCTTGAGTTTTGTTTCTTTTTTTTTATTTTCTTCATTAATTTGCAAAAGCTTTCATTCTTTTCTCTCCTTTTGTTTGTTGGATTCATAACTTTTCCTCTGGAAGAGGTTTTATATTTCCTTGAACCATCTTGGTTCTGAATTTTTTCGTTTTTTACCAGCGTTTGTTCCTGTAGGACCGCATAAGATGAATATTTCGAGTTCTTTTATCTAGATCTTAATCAGATTATAGGTTTTCATTTGTGCTGTTTTTCTTTTTACCCAGCTCTCTTTCATCCTTTGTCCAATTATTTTCTTTAGTTCTTTGGATTATTTTTTAGGTATTTACTCTCTTTCTCCTAGAACTTCTCAAATTCACTAAATCTTTTCCTGGTTAGTCTTCTATGTCAGATTTTGTCTTATTCGTTTCTTGATCTCTATAAACCAATTAATTACTGTTGTTTTATAATTTTTCTAGTCTGTTCAAAAATTAATTTTGTTTATCTGTTAATATTCGTCTTAAACACGTGTCTGTAAAATTTAGCTCTTCTCTATCTCATTGTATGTCATTCTTTTTTGCTCTCTGTTCTTATACAGTTCTTCCATCTTTTTCAATTTGAATTCACCTTCTATTATTCTGGTGCTAATATATTTCCTAATATTCTTATTTTTGTAATTCAGTTTTATTTGGATTGCCTACTTTGTCTGAAGTACTATTGTATCCTCAAAGATTTTAATGTTACAATTTAATCACAGTCTAAATACATTCCCGAAGCTTTGATAACATGTTTGCTGTCAATGCATCTGCAGCACTCACAGCAGCTAGCAAGCTTCTTCATTATTCATAATCTTTTTTTTTTTGTAGTACTTCTGCCTAAGAATCGGGAAACTAATATTTATTTCCAAGAAGTTGAAAGGAGTAAGTACTTGATTAAATAATTTTAAAAACTGTACATTTTCCCACTGTACAATCAGTAATCAGTTATGGAATACCCTCTGGAGTGCAAAAATTCATTTTGCAAGTAACCAGTACGAATCAATTTTTTCATGAATAAATTACCCCAATTTTTAAAATGTTGTGAGGATTTGAATTCCTTTAAAGAAATCTGAAAAATTACTTGATCGGTGAAACTTTTTATAGTGTACAAGAATTTCTTTCTTTATAGTAATGATACATTGTGTGATTCTTATATATATTTCAGGTGTTATAGCTGACATGTCCTATACACCTCCTGGAGTCTCCAGGGCGCAAAAAAAAAAATCATCCATTCTATCGTTCTAAACAATCGTTCAAGGATTTTTAATTACTAAACGTTTAGCAACTGTACCCCGAAAACTTATTGTATAGGCACACAAAACCAAAGTGAACTTTTCAAAACTAATCCACAACTACAGTACAAAAAAAAACATGTATTTAATTCCTTTGCATATAGCTAAAAACCAAATTCCAAAGATATTTTTGTTAACTGGCCTTCAAACTGTACATCATGCTTCCTCAAAATTATATATCTATATGAAAATCATAAAATTTAAACCTGAATTATATAAATCACTTTTTTGTACACGAAGGAAATAATTACATCCTTTAAATCTGTGAGCTCGTATCCTGATATCTTGATTCTGAACGACCTGTGTTTGAAAAAGAAGCACTAAATCGACTTATCCTAGGAAATGGAAACCATAATTGGATAAGTTAATTTCCCACCTCGTTCATAACTTTATTAATAGATTTGTAATTTAATAGTAAATGTAGTTTGATTTAAATGTATTTATACTAGAGATATGTAGACCATATATGTATAATATGTAATGTAAAGTTATTCATGTTTAAAATACCGTTTTTTTTTTTTAATAAATTATTAACCAGGAAAATATTTTAAATTTTTAACTTGGGAGATGTACAAAGTCTTACAACTGAGCTTGCAGACCCCGTGGAGGGCTTAAATGCCGCTTGCATTCTTTGCTGCCAATGAGCTTTGTGAATATATTAGACTGTGATGTAATTGTTTTTATTGAGAAGCATAACGGCGCACGTAAGACTCCTAAAATTTTTATTTCTTTTATAGACAGTGTCGTCGATCTAATCTCAAAAAATGATGTTTGAAATTGTTTCAGGTTAACTCACCCAAATATTGTCCAGCTTTTGGAAACGTATGAAGATAAACAAAAAGTGTACCTCGTAATGGAATTGTAAGTACTATTATATGTAATGGAAATAAATAGTTATTGCATGATCTTTTCTGTTTCAGTCATCAAATATTTCAATTTTGTATCTTATTTTTTTTAACCCCAAAAAGGAATCATCATAACCGATTGTCATTATTATTATTTTTCCAAGTTTTGTTAAACGTGTATTTTTGAAGTTTCCTAATAAATGTGGTTTTAATGACAATGTTAATTACATTCAATATCTTAAATTTCTTAAACATCAGCTACTTTTAAAAATTGTATGGAATAACTTAATTATATTTCTTGAAAATTATATAATTTTTGCTATAGAATTTTTTTTTACTTGTTTCTTGCTTAACATAAGTATAGAGGGAAGGAAAGTTTTGTTTTCGTGTTTCAGGCCTCTGAACCCAAAAAACATGTTTTTAGCGGTTAGTCTGTGTGTGAAAAAATATCTCAAAAATAGAAAACCGTACGAATTTTAATTTGTAACTTAAGTTAGGAACCACAAGGGAACCCAACACCAAGATTTTTATCAAAATCAGTCTGCCAGAAGTAGCAGTTTATTCATGAAATTCTTTACTTTTTTGCAGTTTTCTCAAAAACGGTTTCTACGATTTGTTTTTTAAATTGCCTGATTTATTACGTTTTTGTGCTCTACAAGATAGAGTAAGCGACATATCTGCTGAAATTCAAAGGGGGCTGTGCCCTCGTAGTGAAAAAAACTATTTTTTTAAGATTGAGAGTTTAATATGAATTTTTAAGGCAAAATTTATACAATACTTTTATTTACAAAACTAAAAAAATAAGTTTACAAAACTTTTATCTCAACCATTTTTCTCTACAGAGGTTAGTTTATCGTCTTGTTAGTGATTTTCATATTTTGCTCATCAAACTCAAAGGTAAACAGAGGTTGATTTTCAATTTGCATCATTCCCTCATGATTAAAATTTGGTCATATTCTTCATTGTATACATTGGTAACAGAAAGTCGTGTGAGTGTTTCCACCAGATTTTTGTTTTTTTTTTGTTATTCTGTACTATTGACTGATAGTATTTAAGAAAGGTCTTAAAAGTATCTACTTCATTAGAAATTACTCCTATCACGACTTTCCAATCCAAAATTCAAAGGTTTAATCAAATATTAATTTCTGCTACTAGTTAGCAACAATTTCACTCTTATTAGAAGATAATTAACGCATTGTTTTTCAATAGATTACAGCAAAATGTATATTCAAAATTATCTAGTTTTGTATTCAATCAAGTACTTTTTTAACTTTTCTTAAACAAATGCAGATTACCACAACTTTTTTAAACCTTGTAGTAATTTATTAATTTCTTTTCTACGTAGAAAAGTAGGATTTTTTCAAACAGTTTATTGTTGTGACTGTGGTAATTTAAATTCTGTAAAAGGGTAATTTGGTTTCGGTTTATTTACAATATCACTTCAAAAATGTACAAAGAAGGAACTGTAAGCAATTTAAGCTCTGTAAATAATGGTCTGTATGAGGTGAAGTGGGTTGTTCCCACCTTACACCTATTTAGTCTTTGTTTGGCTTGAGACAAACTTTGTTATCTAAATGCACAGTGGTTCTAGTGCAAAGCAAAGTGGTGAGGTTT
Source organism: Catonia carolina (assembly GCA_035578175.1). NCBI lineage: Eukaryota > Metazoa > Arthropoda > Insecta > Hemiptera > Achilidae > Catonia > Catonia carolina. The sequence continues at coordinate 27,819,496 of JAQMRL010000007.1, read as the reverse complement.
AATTTATTAGTTAATAATCCGTAACAGTTAATGTATTACCATTATACATTTTTAGTACTGAATTTTTTATTTAGTTCTTGATATTAATCTAGGTTTTATTACTAGTCGTGTTGAAACATTTGAACTAATGCTTTTTAACAAAAATAGTAATTCTAGATTTAGCAAAATAGCAATAGACAGGCAGGCGCCCCTCCGTTTCAGTTTACCTCCTCCAAATATTAGTGTCTGCAAATTTCTTAGCTCATGTGTCTCATTACATCCTATAATTTTTTTTCTGATTTCTAAAAACTCTTATCCATTACCCCATGCTAATTTAATGTAAATTTTAAAACCTAACATTTCCTTCTTCATAAAATTGTATGTAATATTTATTTAAAGTAGTTTTAAAAGCTGTGTGAAGCATTTATTTGGTAAATATTAGTTTTAAGAAAAATTAAGGAAGTAATTCATTATTTTTAATCAAAATATAATTTTATAAAAGGTATTTGGTTAACAATAACATGATTTTCTGTATACAGGGTGACAGGTGGTGAGCTGTTTGATAGGATTGTTGAGAAAGGTTCATACACGGAAAAAGATGCATCTGATTTGATACGGCAGGTGTTAGAAGCGGTAGACTATATGCATGAACAGGGTGTCGTCCATAGAGATTTAAAGGTAAGCATAAATGAACAATTTATTAAACATTTCAAAGAAGAAAGTGTAAAAGATTGCTACGTGAAAATTACGAGAACGACAAGAATAAGTTAACTTCATGTTTCTGAATATGAATTTATCAAGAGCTCAGTAAAGTTAATATATAAACATTTCAGGTTTAAACATCAATATTTTTCTTTAATTCTGTAAGTGCCAAAGTTCAGAAAACTGGACGTTGATTTGCTGTATTTAAAGTGCCAATGTCTGGTGGACAACTGGACATTAACAGAAATATTTTTTTAAGTACAAAAATTATTGGAATAATTTATTTAAAGTATTATTTTATTAATTTTTTATTATCACTAAACTGAAATCATAAGTCTGTGTTTGGATAGCAATATTTGATTTAAATTCATCATTTTAATGGAACGTTTTGTAGAATAGGAAAACGTCAAACCACATGTTAAGAAAAATGCTGTCATTTTATTGTTTGTGGAGCAATTGTTTGAAAATGAAATTGCATTAAAAATAAGTATTTTTTATGAATTGTTCATCCTAAAATGTTAATATTTTTCTTGTGACCTTTACTTCTTCAAATTGATTATTTTTTATTAAATTTTGGTAAGTAGACTTTTTAAAATAATATTTTTCCATTGCATGATAAAATTCACTTACTGCATCTTATAACTGATTTTATTTTTGATGAAACAAAAAAGAGTCTTGCGAATCTGTTGGAAATAACACATTGTTCTCGATATTAAAAAATTAATTGTTGAACTTAACAGTTATTTTTACCAGTAAATACTGTAGTGGTAGCTAAACTCCAACCTCTACATCAATGTCTGTCTTATACCATCTTTTTGTTATCAATGTGTCACCCGTCGGTCGGGAATTTAAACATGCGCGTTAGGAACAATAGGTTGCGGGTTTGAGGGGTGCATTATGAATCACTTCTGGTTTTAGTTTCACTTAATGTTACTGTTACACCTGTAACTCATTTACTATACGAGGTCTGTTAGAAAAGTATCCGACCTTTGGCTGGGGGGAAAAAAACTGGCATACCTGGAGCATTGAAACCTAATCATCCTCAAAGTAGTCCCCTAAGGACTCCACACACTTCTCTCAGCAGTGCCGCCATTATTGAAAGCATTCCGAGAAGGCCTCTTTCGGAATGGAGTTTAGCTCAGCTGTCATTGCTGCCACAATGTTCTCTCTTGTCTGAACTTGTGTTCCTTGAGTTTGGGGAACTGCCAGAAGTTGCAGGGGGCCATATCAGGAGAGTAAGAAGCCTGTTGAACCACAGGTGTCTGGTTTTTCACCAAAAAAAGTCCAAGGAATGTACTGGGGCATTGTCATGATGGAGGCCCCAATTTCCTGCTAACCACAACTCCAGTCTCTTGTGTCACACAGCGTCACGTAAGTGACAGAGGAGATCCCTGTAGTACTCTTTGGTGATTGTTTGACCCTATGGCGCGTACTTGTGGTGTACCACACCGCGGGAGTCAAAGAAAGCAGTCAGCATCACTATGGCGTTGCTGTGCACTTGGCGGGCCTTCTTTGGTCTTAGTGACATGGAATGCCTCCACTGTGACGACTGGGATTTGGTTTCCGGGTCGTACCCATACACCCAAGACTCGTCACCAGTGATAATAGTGTTCATGAAGTCGGGGTCACTGTGGAGTTTGCGGATGCAGTAACGCTACTCCAGTCATTCCGTAATTTTCGTTGCAAGAAAACTGATAAAATTACTACACACTGCCTCACTCAAGCATTGCTTGCCAGCGACTGATGCTATCGACAGAGGGGAAAAAATTCACGTATGGGCACGAAGGTTCAAGGTTGGCTCATGCAAGAGCACTTGATTCGCATCCGTCAGGTTATCACAAAAAATAAATAAGGGAGGATACTTTTTTAACAGACCTTGTATAATTAGGAGAAGAATTAGAGGGGAAAATAGGTTCCATTCCCCTCCTGCCAGAAATCAACACATTGATTTTTTTTAAATTATATACTATTGTTACAATATTTTATACATATGTGTCCAAGTTGGTAAAATCCTTATAAAAAATGAACGGCACTCTTGAGTTAAACTTATAAATATTGTTTGAGATCTTTAAGGGTTAACTTCATGCCCATTTATGTCGTAAACTTTCACTTGTAAGATTATAAAAGTTACAGTGCTACACGTTAGTGATGGATATTATTTAACATAACAGGATATTACATGGTTACTGGATCAAGCCAGTTATCATGATACCAGATTACTAAAAACACCCTGTTATTTTAATAACACCCTGTTAGCTGTTACTTTATAACACCGTGACTCTAAGCCATTTAATAAACTGATGTACGAATGACACTTGTTTAACTGTTGTAACAGCATAATACTCTTAAAACTAAATGGCCGGCCGCGTTGGCGATGTTGGTAACAAGCTCGCCTCTCATCACGCGGTCTTGGGTTCGAATCCCACTCGGGCATGGCATTTTTTTCATACGTTAACAAAAAATTCATTTCATTCTTCACCGTCTGCATTAGCAGCAATTTGCAAAACAATCGGACGTTAAACCAAAAAAAAAAAAAATTAAAACTAAATGAAGTTATCAATAACCTTTTCCTCTAATATCACCACTTTAAGTTGAACTATATTATAATACTGTTATTAATACAAACACAAGGGTGGCGCGAATCTCACTGAATCTCCCACGGACATAAAGTTAAGACTTACAGCGCAATATTTCCTGTAACCAAATACAACTACGGCAAACCAAACTTTTTGTGAACTCAAGAGTGGCCAATCACACTTAATTTTTCATGGACGCACAGCAAGGCAACTAATTTACCCCTTTTTACTTTCTCTTGCCTATATGAATATATAGGAAGGAAAATATTGTTTTCATGTCGAGTTTTCACCGGATCTACATGTTTTCAGATCCCCTGAACCCAAAAAACATGTTTTTAGCGATTGGTCTGTGTGTGTGTGTGTGTGTGTGAACAGAATATCTCAAGAACGGAACATCGTACGAACTTGAAACTTAAGTTACATACCACTACCGGACCCGACACAAACATTTTCATCAAAATCGGTCAACCGGAAGTAGTAGTTTATTCGTGTAATTTTTCACTTTTTTGCGATTTTCTCAAAAACTGGTCCTACGATTTTTTTTTAAATCGCCTAGTTTACTCATTTTCTTATGCTCTACAAGATAGGGTAGGCGTCATGTTTGCTGAAATTCTCGGTGAGGCTGTTTTCACGTAAAGAAATAGTTTTTTTTAAGATACCGGTTTCATTATAAATTTTAGCGCAAAAATTTATATAATAAAAGTTGTAGAGAATTTAAAAACCTACAACTCTTATTTCAAAGATTTTTTTGTATAACGCTTAGTTCAGCAGTAATTAGCGATTTTCTGTTTTTTTCTCACGAAAACGTGTGAAAAATCGACTTTTTAAAGATTTTGGTCTTAGAATGCATTTTACGACAAAAGTGTATATAATAAAATTTAGAGGAAATTAAAATATCTACAACTTTTATTTAAAGCATTTTTCTCTACAGAGCCTAGTTTAGTGTGAAAGAATGATTTTCTGTATTTTTAAGCTGAACTGAGTTTGATTTTCATTTTGCGTCTTTCAGTCATGATTAAAATAAGGTTATATTTTTAGAGGTTAGTTTTTTGTTTATTTCTAATGTTCTATTACTAATGTTAGGTTATATTGTTAATATTTGCATTGGCAAGAGAAAGTTGTGCGAATGTTTCACACCAGATTTTTTTCTATTTCTAACTTTTTGAGCGTAAGATTTTGTACTTGGGTTGTAGTTAATAACTCTTTAACTTCGTTATAATACTGATATTAATACAAACACAAGGTTGACAGATCTCACTAAATCTCTCGCAGACATAAATTTAAGACAAACAGCATATTATTTTCTGTAAGCAAATACAACCCCGGCAAATCAAACGCGTTTTTTTCCCACAAACACAAGGTTGGCCAATCGCATTGTATCTTTCATGGACACACAGCAAGGCAACTAATTTACCTCTTTCTTCATAACTAACTTTTTTAGTGTGGAATTTTATACTTTGGTTCTAGTTAATATCTCTATTTATCTATTGCTTACTATTATTATCTGTTAATTTTGGTTTTAAATCTCCATTTTAAGAAAAATGTGAACGTATACAATATTGACTACAATTTTTCTATCTCATAGACTGGCAAATGCATAGATCCATGTGTTGAAATTTACAAAAAAAAAATATAAGCTTTACCTCTTTTTTAAATTTAAGCTACTAAGAAGTTTCGTAATATGTTTACTAAATATTTTTGTATAGATATCATTAGTAGAAATTCAAATGTACTAACTCTAACATGCATGTCTTGTATTTTTTTTAAATAACTTATGCAGATGGGAGTCGGACACACATACATAACTTAACATTTTAAAGAATTAATTGATCCCTAACGAGTACCATGCCATGTTTCCAAACCTAAATTCCCTGAACTTCTTTCCAACTTTTCAAATAGTTCTTGAAACTTGATCTTAAAGTACAATTACCCAAATTTAATTTGTACTGAACAGAACTTAATTAAGTGATACCTCAGTAAATTTTGTTTGGGTATTGAGGTTATCATTGCCTGGTTTTGGGACTAATCCACTTTTTTTGTAAATAAATAAAACTTAATAGTCACATTAAATAATATGCATTGTATATTTTATAACATGGAGCATACAGGAATTGGGAAGGTTATACTACTGCACAGAACACAAAAACGGAAATCACCAGGCGTTTGCTTGGAGTAATCTAAGGGAAACTGTGAAAAAACCTTGACCAGGACAACTATACCTATTAATAATTAATTATAACAAAATTTCTGATTTTCTTCACAAAATATTCACTTTTATAATTCATCTTGACCATTTCTTATCAATCAATAATTTTAAAATAATTGAAACAATAGCTAATTTAAAAACAAATTGTTGACTATACATAAGGACAGCTAAAAATTTTAAGCATTAAAAATATAAAATAAATAGTTTACACTGAATACAGAAACCAGTTAAGATCTCACATAATAAGGTTTTGTTAATGTTTAGAAAACTTTTTTTTTAGGTATGTGTATTTTTTCTAATTATTTTATTTATACATTAAATATCAGCCATAATAAACGAATGTCACAAAAAATTTGATTTCGAGATTTTGTTTGTATTTTCCAGCCAGAAAATCTTCTTTATTATAGTCCTCATGAAGACAGTAAAATAATGATCAGTGATTTCGGTTTATCAAAAATGGAAGATTCTGGAATCATGGCAACTGCGTGTGGCACACCGGGATACGTAGGTAAGAGAAAACAATTTTTCATTTATTGTTATTCCAGGGATCTCTTGATGTAATAGTTTAGATATACCTCATGTATTTGGATGTCAAAGCGAAGGAAATGCTCATGGTTTAAGAATAATAGACAGGACAAACTTGAGTATGCATATTCTTTTGAGATTGATTTACCAAAGTTGTGGCCAATCCTCCAGTAGTAAGAGTTGGCACTATAAGAATAAATCTAGACCAATCTGGATCATAAAAATTTTTACTTTCTCTTGCCTATATGAATATATAGGAAGGAAAGTATTGTTTTCATGTCGATTTTTCGAAATCGAGTTTTCACCGGATCTATACGTTTTCAGACCCCCTGAATCCAAAAAACATGTTTTTAGCGATTGGTCTGTGTGTCTGTGTGTGTGTGTGTGAACAGAATATCTCAAGAACGGAACATCGTACGAACTTGAAACTTGAAACTTAAGTTACATACCACTACCGGACGCGACACGAACATTTTCATCAAAATCGGTCAACCGGAAGTAGTAGTTTATTCGTATAATTTTTCAGTTTTTTGCGATTTTCTCAAAAACTGGTCCTACGATTTTTTTTAAAATCGCCTATTTTACTCAATTTTTTATTCTCTACAAGATAGGGTAGGCGCCATGTCTGCTGAAATTCTCGGTGAGGCTGTTTTCACGTAAAAACGTTGTTTTTTTAAGATTACGGCTTTAATATAAATTTTAGCGCAAAAACTTATATAATAAAAGTTGTAGAGAATTTAAAAACCTACAACTTCTGTTTCAAACATTTTTTTGTATAACGCTTAGTTTAGCGGTAATTTGCGATTTTCTGTTTTTTTTCTCACGAAAACGTGAGAAAAATCGATTTTTTCAACATTTCGGTCTTAGTATGCATTTTACAACAAAAGTGTATATAATAAAAGTTATAGAAAATTAAAAGATCTACAACTTTTGTTTAGAGAATTTTTCTCTACAGAGCCTAGTTTAGCGTGAAAGTGTGATTTTCCGTTTTTTTTAAGCCAAATTGAGTTCGATTTTCATTTTGCGTCTTCCACTCATGATTAAAATAAGGTTATGTTTTTGAGGTTAGTTTTTGTTCATTTCTAATGTTAATACTAATGTTAGGTTTATTGTTAATTATTTGCATTGGCAAGAGAAAGTTGTGTGAGTGTTTCACACCAGATTTTTAATTCTTAAAATCGTGCTGTCGTACATACAGTATTTAAACAATGCAATCTAGATATAGTGTATTGTACACTGTATAACCCATACAGTATTGCACACTTATCAAAGTGAGCAGTTACAATATATATGGGAGCTCACTTGATTGCTAGCGTAAGGAATTCGGTTGGAGAGGATTGTTTGTACGATTCCCCTTCTCCTATAACCTAGTAGTAGTAATAATACCATTGTACGTGCCTTTCTAAAAATATTAGTCACAAACCATTTTGAATAACTACTGTAGTACCAAAATATTTTATTACATTTTAAACTAATAATATTCTAATATATTTTATTAACATACTAAAAGTTGATTACAATAGCCTAATGAAGTAAAAAAATGTATTAGTTTTTAATATTTTACTACGAGTGTTATATTTTATATCAGTTTGTTTATAAATAGGCAGCATATAACAATATTAGATTACATACAAGAGCTAGATTAATAACTTAATGAGCCACGAGTGTAATTAACACCACTACAGTGAACGATCTTACAGTAACAACTGACTCATATGAAGAGTAAATATTTTCAGAATATACAGTATAGACATCGCCATGTGGATTTAAAGCAACCGTTGCTATGACAATATCACTTGACCTTCATCCCGCACTAGCAAACAAGTCAGCTCCCCTTTGTATATGTACTGTGCTGGTAAAGCATTAGTTCCTTATGTTGCTTTTAAATATCATACAAAAGTAAAGAAAAATAAATAATTTCTAAATAAAGGAGACCTAAACTGGCCACCTCCATGGCATAGTTGTTTGCGTGCTATACTGCAAAGTGGAGGTCCCAAATTCAAATTCCAGCTTGGGCGTGGAAAATTTGAACACATTCAAACCCACCGTTTATCAACCATTAAAAATTACTTTAAAACCACTCTCAACAATACATTACAAAAATTTTATTTTGTGGGTTTTTTATGAGTGAATTTGCATGCTAGAGAGGAGGTTCGTGTTACATTGCTACCACAGTGGGCGTTGCTCAAAAAGTCAGTCGAGATAGGACCGGCTGGAGCGGCAGGGAATCCGGTGGTGTATTCGAGATCAAAAGGAAAAAAGAAAAATGGTTATGGAAGCCTTCGCTGCTGCCTCAAAGAGGAGTGGCCGCTGGCAAGCAAGTATCATCTCTACTGCTGCCTGAAGCTGCTGAAGACAGGAGCGTTCGCCGATGCAGCGAACACTGTTTACCGCTGCCTATAGGAGGCGCAGTCGCTGGTGAAGCGAAGGGAAGGGAAGGGAAGTAATCAGTGTGGAACAAAGAAATACTCAATGTTTAGCGATAAATCCTTCTCTGTATCGACCTTCTCGAAACAACGATCAATACTGACTGACTGTTTCCTTCTTGATTCTGCTTAAACTATGGCGAGTCCCGTTGTAGGTGTTAGGTACCCACCGTTGTACAAGCTTCTGTGAGAAGTTTCACTGTCTACGCTATCTAGCGGCAGCAGAAGCAACAACATTCCCATCGCCAATAGCGGGCCAAACACGAACGACGGACTGGCGTAGAAATATTACAGTATCAACATGTTTTATACTCTAGTGTTGTATAACATCTACAGTAAACTTGCTTAAAGTTTTCATTAGTTTTTATATACTACAACAAATAGTTTGCCATATTTCTCGAATTTAATATAGCTAATTCTAGTATGTATTCAAAATTTATTGATTGACTAAATTTAGTACATCCAATCCATTTAGAAGTTAAATCCATCTAACATTTTCTTGTATATTATTATATAAATGTTTATTGTTTTTTTATTCCAGCTCCGGAAGTACTAGCGCAGAAGCCATATGGAAAAGCTGTGGATGTTTGGAGTATAGGTGTTATTTCTTATATTTTATTGTGTGGTTATCCACCATTTTATGATGAAAATGATGCTAATCTTTTCGCGCAGATACTAAAGGGTAAGTTCTGTTACTATAAAAAGGATTTATGAGTTTCAATTGAAGGACCCAGTTAGAATCATTACATTTACAGTAGAGCTTTGATAATCCAGACTAATTGGTGATCAGTCCTGTTTGGATTAGAAGAAAAATAATGTATAAGTAACCCTGTAATTCCCAAATAGACAGATATTTTGAGGAACATTTTGGATCTAAATTTAATAACATTCTCAAACCATAAATTACAAAGGGCAACAATGGAAAAGTTGTTAGAAAACTAATGACTGATTCTTATAGATTTTTGTATGCCAGTTTCAAGAAAAATAGTCAAGAAATCCATCACGTACCATTTTTTCACAATATTAATTTGTTATAATATTTTCAAAATTGATAAATAAATATATTTTATTTCTAAATCGTGGAATAAAAAATGTGGCCTGAATTAATTTTGTTGATATTTTATCATTAGTTAGTTTATTAGTTTGGTTATAAGGAAAAAGTCTTTACTCCATACTTTTCTGATGATCACACTGGGTATTATTAGAACTTTGGACCAAAAATATCATACGGAAAAATTTGGTTGATGCACTGAAAGTACTCGTACTCCACTTAACATTAAACTCTGATTGATGAAACAACTCGTAAAAGCTTTATCAAACAGAGTAGATTGTAAAGCCAAAAGTTTCCACAATTGTCAGAGGCCAAAATGAAAGAAGGCATTTTCAACTGTTCAGACAATCGTAAACTTTTGAACGATGAAGCCTTTCAAACCAAAATGGAAGAAATTGAAATCAAGAAACATAGAAATCATTTAAAGAAGTCATAAAAAAATTTCTTGGGATCAATACGGACCCAAATTTTAAATGTGTAGTGGAAAACATGCTAAAGAAATTCCAGGACTTGGGTTGTTCAATGAGCTTGAAGGTGCATTTTCTGAATTCTCATATTGATTACTTCCCTGAAAATCTTGGTGGTGTAAGTGAAGAACAGGGTGAAAGACTTCATCAAGATATAAAAGAAATGGAATGTTGATATCAGGGAAGGTGGAATGTGAACATGATTGCAGACTACTGTTGGTGCATCTATAGAGACAATCTGTAAGGTAATTACAGTAAAAAATGTGGCCTGAGAAGCATTGAATGGAAAATAAAAATGTAGTGCAAGTCTTCGTAGAGGTAAGAAAATATACTACAATTCTTTCTTTAAATCCCAGTATGTTTTATAAATAAAAGTTTTCCATGAGAAAAATATGACTAGGCCTGTAGTGTATATATACAATGATAATCTCTCTGTTGTGAAAAATCCTTACGTGATAGAAAAAAAACTGCAAATAGAGCTTCCAAAAATGTCTAAAGTCACTTCACTTAATCTAAAATTGGCCCTCCACAAAAAAATCTGTTTCCTCTAACTATAGTTTTGTAGATCAGGTAAATTGATGGATATTGTATGACTTATTGTTTATTATTTGTTGGTTTTACAGGTGTATTTGAATTTGACTCTCCTTACTGGGATGATATCAGTGACTCGGCAAAAGATTTTATCAGGCAGTTAATGTGTGTAGATGTAGAGAAAAGATACACCTGCAGACAGGCTCTTGCACATCCTTGGTATAAAACTTTTTGTCTTGTTTTACTATTTTTAAAGATTTTATCTTTATTTTTAGAGGTCTAAATGCATTTAACCACATAAATTGACATTGTTAAATAGACTATGTAGGATTTTAAACAGCCGTATTATTTAAAATTGAAATTTATATTTCTAACCACCAGAATACGATAACATAAAACAACTTAACAATGTTTATAGCGCTTTCGTGTATCTTGTACACATCTTCAGTAAATTAAAAATCTTTTTACGTCAAAATTTAAAGTAGAGATTTAGAGGAGTTGGAAGTTTTAAATTTTGATGTAAAAAGATTTTTAATTTACTGAAGATGTGTACAAGATACATGAAAGCGCTATAAACATTGGTTAGTGTTTTATGTTACCGTATTCTGGTGGTTAGAAATATATATTTCAATGTTAAATAGACATGTATTTTCTTTTTAATAAGTATATCAAGCATTTGACTGACATGGTCATCAGTACTGGTCAAAATTTTCTTAAAAAGAAAAATCTTACTAAAAATAATTTACTGCGCCTGGAAAAACTGGTGTCACTGTTTTCCAAATTATATGTGCTTATACTTCATTAGTTAAAATGGAAACTGTACAACTACTCAACTGCCAAGGCTGTGTAGGACTCTTGACACTTTAAGACAAAATGTATTTGTGTTCTTAAATTTTGTCAAATATTTTTAATACATGTATGGTGTGCCTCTTGTGTAACATTCAATAAAATAAAATGAAACACCTCTCAGAAATTGTTTATTTACGAGTTAAAGCATTGCATAATTTTTTTCTTGTACTGTAGCAGTTGCCTTGTGACAGCTGTATTTTTTGCAGTATACATTAAATTTATGTTTGATGTGTATTTGTACCTGGAAGTAGTGATGATACATACTATCACATGTTAGCTTACCAGGACCTGTTCCTGTATGAACAAGTTCTGGTGGATTTTTTTTAGGAGGATCTGCAGAACTCTGCTTCCTGCATCTTACAGTCTATATCATATTCTGTCTTCTCAGTCATCCCAGAGATTCCTTGCTACCATAGCATTTTATCTGTGTATCCCTGTATCCAGGTTCTCTGAGATGACTTCTCCTTCTCTTATGTGGACAGCAAAAGAATGCTCTGGGGCCATCAGTCTACTGTTGTTCTTCGGACATGTTGATGCCATAACTGTCTGGTCTGTATTCTGTCTATATGGTATCCTGAGAACTGGTCCATTTCCTTAAGTCTTCATTTTTCACTTATTCAACTCCGGAGTCCCTGCGTGACCTTCTTAACAAGTCCATCTCTAAGGCTTCAAGCCTTTGTTTATTTCTGAAGCTTATTTTCCAGCAAACAGCACTTGCTTTTATTATTATTATTATTGTACATCATTCTCTTCAGAATTAAATTCTCTACACGTTTTATTTATAACGTTTGTATGTTAATTACCCATTTAACAAAGTTAATCTACTTCAAACCTAAAGAAAACATGTTTTCGAGATCGAATTTTGCGTATTTCATCAGATACCTCAGAAATGATTGTAGTTACAGATATGATTTAAAAAATTTATTAAACTGATATTTTTTGATTATTTTGTTTTAAGGATCTCTGGCAACGCAGCCAGCAACAAGAACATCCATGGAACTGTATCAGAACAACTGAAAAAGAATTTCGCAAAATCACGATGGAAGGTAAGCAGGAAGAAGAGTCTTTCTAAGATTCTTCATTCCCATCACTTATACCATAATTGCATTTTTAATCCATTCCATCCATTTCCTTGTGATTGTTCTTTGGTGTTCTATCCATTCGTATTAATCTGACGAATTAGATATCTAATCATCAATCCATTTTTGTTTCTGTTGCATATTCATCTTCATCATTTTATTCATATGGGTGTGTTAATTTGTATTGGCGTTGAAATATATAATGTATTTGTATGTGAGTATATATTGAGAGGAAGTATGTTGCAACTAGTGAAAATTTATAATTTCTCTTTCTTTCTGATGCTATCAACTATTAGAAAATTTAAAAACAAAGTTATTGTTCCTATTTTTTTCTGTATATTAATTATAGCGATCAATGTATCTATATTCCTAATACCCTTAACCTAATGTTTTTTTTTTTTTTAATATGATATAACCACCTTTTTTAAATACATTTTCACTTATCCAGATTTTAAAATTATGCAGTTTATTGTTAAATTACATATACAGCACTACGGTTGTATATGTGAGTTTAACACAAACCTTCCTGGACTCGTTAATATGTCCGATTCAGATATAATTTTTATGACTATTTTCCAGCCAATTTAAATTTCTTACTATCCTCATTACGTGAGGATTGTAAAATCTGTTTTATATCAGAAGAAAATTTGGAAATGAGGATCATAATGTATTTTTTGTTTGATTTCACGTATAATTTTCAATTAAAATACAATCGAAAGCATTAGTTAGTTAGTTAGCATTAAAAATAGCAGTAGTTAGTTAGTTTGAAAGCATTTAAATTTAATTACATAAAATCAAATGGTATAATCATATAAAAAAATAAAACCATAAGTTTGATTTGCTTGACAAATATTGTAGTGTAACAAAATCATGTAGTTATAGTAATAAAAATTATATTGAAAAGTATAAGATGTTCCAATTATACTATAAACATTTAAATAAGATATTTTGAATGAACAAGTTAACATTTAGGAATGTAAAGTAATATTGACTGCTGCTGCCATCTGCACAGAATATGAAAAAGGTTGAGTTCAAATATTTAACCCTTACCGGGCAACAAAAAACCATCCTGATATCCACCTAGGGTTTATTTTTTTCAAAAAAAATTTTTTGTACCGTCTTAAAAATTTTGTGAATTTAATTTTTATGGAAATTAGTCAAATAAGTAATAATTGTAAAAAATAAAATCAGCCTAATTTTTACCTCAATGAGTCGGAAGGTGTCTGTAAGCGAGTCATGTTTTATAATAATCCACATTCTGATCCTAATTTATACGAAACATAATTTTCTTTCTTAGTTTTGCTATAAATTTTTAAAAAACACTGATAGTTAATCATTTATATAATTATAATGAGTGATAGTTACATCAAGATTGAAAAACTATGGATAACAATAATATGGATAATTTATATGATAATCGTCATTGTTCATCCTTTCAAAATCGCTAAAATCGTCATCGTGTAAGCACTCCTGAATTTCATTTTCATTTAAATTACTAGTTGAAGCCATAATTCAAAACAAATCAACAAAAATCGCCGGTATTTACGCCACGATAAACACACACAGAGTAATTTAGTTAGGTTAACTCACATGTTTACAACGGCATTCAATATCCCAATTAAACTGCAAGTCAATTTTACATGTAACTTAACTATCGATATACATTCCAAAGAGGTTAAAACAAAATTTTTCTGCACTTGAACGATACATGTTGGCCATTATAAGAACTAATATTTATATTAGAGTTTAAAATACAGTTTTGCGGAAATATCTGTTAAATGTCTGCTGGCGAAGTACTGCCTTGTGGATATAAACTTAAACTGCCCGGGAAGGGTTAAGTAGTTTTATACTAATAACTGAAGGAGCAACATCTTGTAATAATTTTAACGTATAGTTTCAATTGTTTTAAAATTTATATACTCGGAGGATATTGGAGCGTGATTCACCAAAACACATTAGTTAAAGATAAAATCATAATTAAAAAAATAGTACACCAGTTATTAGAGGTTAATAAAAAATTACAATATAATTTTTGTGGAATTTTATATTTGCCTTAGTTTTAAATCGTGGTCTGAATCAACTCATAACTGTTAGTTATTCTTTCGTTAATTTTAAATTAGTTCTTTTTAAGAAATTAAACAAAATGTTAAAAATTTTAATGCTTTTATTGTTTTAAATACTAACATCACTAGAGAAATTTCTTTGTATTTCTTGTACAAAGAAACCTTAGTTGTACTTGTGCCGTAGTTGCTCATAGATCACTTAAAATGAGTTAATAATAAAATAATAATTAGTAATCTATAACAACAGTGGTTTTTTAGGCCTGTTACCCAATTGTTAATGTCTGGTAATTTTTTCTAAGAAAGGGAAATTTTGTTTTGTGACACGAAATTGGTAGCCACGAAGTTGGTTGCCCTATACCAGGTGAGTAGGGCAACCAACTTCATGTCACAAAACAAAATTTTTCTCAGAATAGGATATGTTAACAAGTTTGTAGATTGGCAGGAAGGTTTGTGTTGAATTCACATACTTATCTGTAGCACTAAACATGTTAATTCTTATGGTTGAATTACAAATGTTCTCTCCAAAGTAACATTATGAAGACAATACTTTTATCTTTAAAAATAATGGTTAGTTAAATAAAGGTATTCATTTTTAACAGTGTTTTCGTTTAGAATGATTTAAGACTATGTTAAATAACATATTTTTAGTGTGTTCCCAACCCACATTCTCTTTGTGACTTTTTTTGTCCGTAATACAAAAATTTTAATCTTGTGCTTAATTGAGGTAGTATTTTTTTATGAAATATGCTGTTTTGTTTTAAAGGTGTTTCATAAAAGTTTTTATTTGCAGTTGTGTATTACATTTATAATAGTAAAAATATCTACAAAAGTATAGTTTGATTCAGAGTGCATGACAGAACCTTTAGTAAAGTAGACAGTACATGAAATTTATCTTTCCTTTGGAAAATTTCCATCCGTATGCATAGGCCTATAATCTGAAACATGTGTTTCCTTCTGAATCTTCTCGTTCAATTCTGTAATATAGTAGTAAGATTCGCCCATAATAGACAGGTGGAGTGTCAAATTATTTACACTCAATCTGTTCGTTGCAGGGCTAAAATAAATAGTTCTGTTTCTTATCACATGGTCAGCCAGTTTAATGACTGAATCATTTAAAAACAGAAGAGGTAGAAGTGTAAAAGACACTAATCAGAGTTATCTCCTCTGAAAGTAATGAATTTCATTATCCAGCCAGACCCTGTGGTGAATGAATTGAAGGTGTCATTTGCAGAGTGGAAAATATGTGCTTTTCAGAGGGCCCGGCATACTGATAAGCCTACTTTTCCACTCAGTGAGGAAGGCAATGGTAAACCACTTCACTCCTCGTTTAAACCAGCCTTTTGGCTGATGACCTAAACAACAACAGTAGTAAGATGGTAGCCCTATAACAATTTTCAATTCATAAAACTGAATATAATTTCAATTACCTGAAAATTTGATTGCCTGCCCTGCTTTAACGCCCTTTAAGCTTTTAGAAATTCATCTCAAGTACGGATGCTCAAAGTGATTCCGATATTGATCAAAATACTTGTAATTTATTTTATTCCTTCAATGTCTATTTCTATAGCTAATGGGAACTCACCTTATTAACGGTAATAATTTGGGCAGCTGACTTGTATTTGTTAAAATAATCTTGTGAAAACTATATATTCATATAAAAGGACTTGTCACATTTCCCACTGTTGTCTGTTTACAAATAACTAAATTATTCTATCAACCCTTTAACTTCCGAGTTTCACAGTTTACTGTAAACTGTCCAGGCCAGGTAGTTTTTGATTATTTTTTTTTTGGACATAAAGTTTGTGTTCGTAATAAATTTGTATAATTATTGCAGTTTAAAATACTAGAGACTTTAGTAAATATTTATTTTGGTTTTCTAACGTTAAATCTTAAAATCAGGTACAAATATATCAGAAGCCTAAAGTTTCCAAAGTATGCCTAACTTGTTTACGCTGTTAGTTGCAGGTCCACAAACTGGTCTGAATCACAATCATTTTCATCAAATACATTAAAATCATCACTATGACTAGCGCTATCTGGGTATTTCTGCATTTAGCAGTTAAAGGGTTAACAGCCTGTACTACTGCAGCTATGAGAGAAATGAGTAATCACTCATACATTTCACTATATCTCCAGTTTGATTTTTACTTTTTCTTGGCATGTATGAAATATATCAGCTGTTTAACAGTTGATTTTCAGACAGTTCCTGGTTCAAATCCTAGTATACGTAGTTTCTTTTATATGGATTTGAATACTAGACAGTGATTACCGGTTTGCCTTGATAGTTCAATTAACCATTCTCTCAGGAATAGTTGGCCTGAGTTTGTTCAAGACTACACATCTGACACTTATCCTTCATCTCATTGGGTCGTAAGGTTGTTTATTGTTCTGAAATTGAACTGTTTGCAATGTACACAAATTAAGAATTTAAAAAATTACAAAATATAGGAAAAGAAATTGTTTTCATGTCGATTTTTCAAAATTGAGTTTTAACCGGAAGTACACATTTTCTGGTCCCCTGAACCCAAAAATCATACCAACTTAAAATTTAAGTGAGGTATCACAAGAGAACCTGACACAAACATTTTCAAATCAGTCTACCTGAAGTAGTAGTTTATTCATGCAATTGATCATTTTAATCCAATTTTCTCAAAAACGGCTCTTATGATTTTGTTTTAAATTGCCTAATTTACTACATGTTGATGAAGTAAGTGACATATCTGCTGAAATTGATAGAGGCTGTACTCTCATGATAAAAAATTGATTATCGCAGCC
Source organism: Catonia carolina (assembly GCA_035578175.1). Classification (NCBI taxonomy): domain Eukaryota; kingdom Metazoa; phylum Arthropoda; class Insecta; order Hemiptera; family Achilidae; genus Catonia; species Catonia carolina. The sequence continues at coordinate 27,802,267 of JAQMRL010000007.1, read as the reverse complement.
TGATTGTGCATTTTAGGACAAAATTGTATATAATTAAAGTTATAGAAAATTTTTAAAATCTACAATGTTCTTTTCAAGAATTTTTTTGTATGAGGCTTAGTTTAGTGTAAATTAGTGATTTTCCATCTTTTGCTCATCAAAATAGAACTCCAACAGAAGTTAATTTTCTTTCAGCATCATTCACTCATGATTAAAATTAAGTTACGTTTTCATTATTTACATTGGCAAATATTATTAAGGAAAGTTGTGTAAGTGTTTCACACCAGATTTTTTATTTATTGCATTTGTCACATGCAGTTCAATTTCTTCCGCAGCTAGTAACAATGACTCTTCACATTACGTAATTGTTTTCATGAAATCTGAATCAGACTATATCAATTAAACTCAATTATAAAAAAATTATACATCTTTTTTTAATCATGATATTTTATTAATATTTTCTTCATGTTTTTTAGTTTATAATTTATTCAATTGCTTTGTAACGGATAAGTCTATAAATGTCCACTAAATGTTTTGTGTTGCTTAAAAACATTGATGTTTAACTATTACTGTATCTGTTTAGGTGTTTAAAGTAATAAAACATTCACAAACACAAATGAAAACAATTGCACTGCTTTCACTTAACGTTACACATGCACAATATGCTTTTCTGTTATATGTAACTTATCATTTATTAGTTCAATGGTTTTTTTTACAAAATTTAACGTTTCTTAGTTTTTTATTTATCTTCTTAATAGTGTTGTCTTCTCTGGTCAAATTATCTATACTCAGGGTGTAATGGAAAAAATAACCTACTCCATTATGATTGTACAACCAATTTAGGGAAAAAGTCTTATAAAAAAATTCTGTAATAAATTTGTAATAAAATTTTGTAATTTTCAAGAAAGAAATTTATATCCCAAGAACAGTTTGAGATAGCTTTACAAAATTTTATACATTTTTTCGTAATAATGGGGCAAGGTTTCTTGTTATATTAGCAAACAATTTTTTTTTTTAAACTTTGGTGATATTCTTGTTTCTGTTATAATACAGCTACAAAATATATAAAAATTATTTTGTGACCACATATCCAGCTACATTTTTTGTTTTTTTTTTATTTACTTTTAAGTGAAAATCTATATTTTTTAAACTTCTACATGTATGAATAGAAAGGAGTAAATAATTTTTTTCCATCTGTAGCCAAAAGTATGAACTACATAATCATTAGGAGCTAAAGTAAGTGGCTGCATTTAGTTGGTTATGAAAGCAAGACAATTACAAATTATGTTTTACACAAATTACTTTTTCTTCTAGTTTCTAACATTTGTATTTTTACAGTTCCGATGATATTTAAAATATAATGTTGCTTTCATTAAAGTTGATTTCTTTAAATGCTAGAAATTATTTTTTTGTTGTTTGTGGTGTTTATACACAATCATGTTTAGTACTAATTTTTATATTTCTTTCAAAATTTTAAGTGCTTTAATATAATTAAAATCTTTAATAATATTTTTAAATTAAAGGAAATTTAATAGTATAGATAGTAGACCTCTTGTTTTTAAAGAATCACAGTGAATACATTTTCATTTTTAATAAATTTAGTAAACCACTAAATTTTTCACCCCCAAATACCTAAAATAAAGCGGTTGAAATTTTTCAATATAATACCAGGTGTCTGTAAATGAATGTCCCAATTTCAATTGTTTATTATAACATTTAAATTTTGACTATTTACTGCAAATCATACATCAAATTAAAGAGTAACTCAAACAGTTTTAGAAAAGCGCATGTGCGAGTTCCGCTTTGTTTTTTTCCCACTTGCAGCGCTACATACACAAAATGGCAACTCCTGACCATACAACGTTTGACTTTCTTGATCGTATGGTATTCAGTGTAGAGTCAATTTTCTATCTAAGTGGGATGGTAAATACCCGTAATGTTCGAATATAGGGGACAGAACATCCTCATAATATTCTGCAGTATCAAAGAGATTCCCTCAAATTAAACGTTTTCTGCGCTGTATCCTGACGTTATGTGTACGGACAATTTTTTTCACGGGAACACGATAGGAAGTGCAATATTTGATGTAACAAAGGTGGCTTATCTGGGTATGTTGCCCCTCCCCACTGGCATCTCTTTGTATGAGAGTGGTTGAACGTCCCTGATCATTAGATTGGTCGTAATGGTCAAAACTACAGAGCTCTTTTCTGCTGGCCTCCACGTTCACTTGATATCACAACATGCGATTTTTCCTTGGGGCTTTATAAAAAAATTGTGTTTTCATTCCACCACTACCTAATGATTTTCCAGAGTTGAGACAAAGAATAAAACTGACTATCACTTCCAATACTCCAGATGTGTTAACCAAAGTGGGAAGAATCGGATTTTAGGTTGGAAGTGTGCTGTATAACTAAAGTTGCACATATTTGTAAGAACATTTATAAGAAAAACTAGGTAAGTTTGCCTTTAATTTGATGTATTATTTGTTGAAAATAGTCAAAATTAAACTTAAACTGTTATAAAACTGGGACATTCATATTCATTTTTCAAACACCGGGTATATTATGAAAGTGCATATGTAACAACTAGATTTGTTTCTTACCCTTAGTAAAGTACTTTGCCCCTTTAAAAAACTGTTTAATAAATAGAAAACCTTGACGTCAAATTTCAGAATGATGACCAATCAAATTAAGTAATCGCTAATAGCTCAATAAATTTTAATTTTATCAAGCTAAATTCTCTTACAAATAACTGGGTTTTAATGGAAATAAGCTTACACATAAATAACAGGAATATTTTTTGATCAAGAGTCAAAAATGTTAGATTCCACTTATATTGGTGAAGTAATTCATTTTAGATTCACAGTAACAATTATGCGTTAAAAACATGATAAATTAAGTATTTTAAAAGTATAGATTCAAACCATTCTAAATTTATTTGTTTTTAAGTTATTTTATTTGATTGTTTTTTTATAAATATAAAATACACCTGAAAGCTAGAAATTACAGGCATTTTTTAAAAGTTTAATATTCCTTATAATTTATTTATTTCCCAGACCACCTTACATCAAATTTTCTAAAGTTTGTTAATAATAATTTATTTTAGATAAGCGATTTTTCCTATGTTTATCAGGGTTTTCCTGTCATATTAATCCCATCCATCTGTATGACCATCGTGTAGTAACCTTTTTTTTATAAAGGAAAATGAAGGAAAGCCGCGTCAGCATTTTTATGGTGTTTATTATGTTATAATTATAATAATGGTAAATAAATTCCTAATGCTTTTTTGGTTGCGCATGCAGTGTTTGCCATTCATTTAAAAAAATAATTTAGCTATAAGTGTTGAAATATAATGTGTTCTGTAAATAAACAACTTTCTCTATGTCTCCGTCAGTTGTTTTTACTGTTGGCTTTTTACAAAATGTGCTTTCAATATATTGTGAAATGGGATACTACATGTCTGATGGTAAATGTGTACAAGGCTGCTACAAGTTTTAGGAAGAAGAATGAAATAAATGTGGGGGTCATCAATTATGGTTTCATGTAATAGAAGCAATGGTAATCGGTCGAGTTTTGGTGTGTGATATTGTACTTGTGGTTGTGGTGCGTGCTGTGACTAACCACTTATGCTGTTGAATGTCTCTTGCTTGTTTTCAGCAATTAATGAATGCAATAGCTATGGTCCACAAGATGCAGAGGTTAGCTCTAACTAGTTCTAGTAACATCGAAGTAGATAAATGTTCAACTATTGAGGAAGAACCTGACAGAGAAGCAGAAGGTAGGGGTTAGGCGAGCACCAGTGTAGCAAACCTTCATTTGATTTCTTTTTCTTCTTGTGATATACCCAATATACTAACTGATGTGATGCATGGCTTGTTTATATTCTATTTGGATGATGGCTGGTTGGTTTGGTGTCGTTTTATGTGTTGCTTTCTGCTACTTCTGTAATCTGGTGAATGATAATCACAGCACCTTCAAATCACTGATCTCTTTATTGCTCTGTTCTATCAATTCGCCTTTAAACAACTGTATCAATGAAAAACATGTAAATATGTTCGATCATAAATCAATGCATTCTCATCTGTATTACACTAGCCCCTCCAAGTTTTACCCTTTTCTTTTATGGAAATTTCTTCATAACAATAAAATTGTTCATAATTATTCTACCTACAATAAAAAAAACTCATCATTAAGACAGAAGAAGTGTTAACACTCTTTACAGCAGATTAAAATCTCATGCCCTCTACTCTTTTGGACAACATATAAATTTTTTACAAAAATTAATGAACCATGTGTAAACATTTTGTATAAAAACAAATTCAAATAAAAATACGCACACATCTGATCCATAAATTAGTTACATTCAGGTTGTGGAATAACTTGATTGGGTAGTTGGAATGTTATTTACTTTATTCAGCACTTTATTTTAATTTGTGATTTTTGTGTACTCAGCATATGCGCTGTATGTAGAACATAACTAATAATTCAGGATTGTGATTTATTAAAAAATTATGCTATTTATTCAATCTTTCTCTAAAATTGAAAACTTTTTGGCCCCTTCAAATCTGCTAAAATGGGGTTCCTTCTTTTCTTCAAGGGGGAGTAGTCTGCCTTCAAAAAATAATTTTTTGTTTCGTAAATTAGTAAAAAACTTTTTTGTACTTAATATGTAGCTATTCTTTTTAATTATGAAATTTTAAACCATCTCGGAAAATCAAGGTTGGGTTGTGAAAGTGGCCTCTAGTTTCAAGAACGTAACTTTGGTATACTTTGTCAAATACCGTGAAGTTGGTGTAAAATTAAAGGAAAAATCTATTATAAAGTACTATGTATAGTTGCAATATCCCCATTAAATTCAAATTAAATAAAATATTTCCCTAATATTAGCAAACATTTTGATCAACAAAGAAATAAAGTATTTTTAAAAATTCAAAACACAAAAAATTGTTCCGTTTTTAACCCTCGAAGTGGCAGTAACATTTTATTAAATTAGCAGCCTATTTTACAGAAGGTGTCAAGCCATTTTTATTGTAATTCTCAGTTATCTGAATATATACTAATATTATATTAATAATATTATTCAAAAAAGTATGCAGATTATGATTATTTAATTAGTTTTTCTGTTGATATAAACTGAAAAAATAAAAAATGTACAAAACAAGATTTTTTTTGGTTTAAATGTTAGTGTTAGCTAAAACATCATATAAGGCATGTAGTAAACTGATATACCTAAAATCCAATATGTACAGAATGTAGCCCATTCAATTTTCTACTAATCTTCTACTAATCTTCCAAAACTGAAACCCACATTTCAAGGGATTAGTTTTGTTAGGGCTTAAAATGTAGAAGAATGCGTGAAGTCACTCAGGAAAATAATTAGTACAGACAAAATAATAATTAGTTCCTTTTATTTTTTAGAATTATTCGTTCATTTTTACATATAAAATAAAGTTACTACCTAACAATATTACTAAACGAACTGTGTATATATATATTTTTTTTTTTTTTTTTTTTACATTTGACTGTTTTGCAATTTCTGCTATCACAGACAGTGGAGAATGATGATATATGAAAATGAGTGATGAAAAAATGCTAGACCTGACCGGGAATCAAACCTGGGACCCCGAAACGAAACTATAAACACTAAATATAAATAAATAAATAATACACAACAAAAATGCTCACATGTTGTAAACACGAAATGGCAACGAACAAAACATTAAAACACAGCTGATGAACGACAGCAAAAATATTTTTTTACTAGCACCCCACCGTAACATTGCAATAAAAAATTTGACTATAGGTTCATAAATAATTACTATAGTCTTTTTAGTGCTGCCATCTGCTAACAATTATATGACTTAGTAAAGAATACGCGATTTATAAAATGGATCGCAAAATCCGTGATGCTACTTCTGCAACTGTGAAATGTGTTGATTTGGTGATGGTTGCCACTTCAAGGATTAAGCATTCAAATCATGTGGTTTTTACCTTTGCATACAAGGGGCCCATGAGAACAAACTTCTAAGTAATTTAAAAAAGTCCTCTTGGAAATTGGTTAAATAGTTCAAAAATTATTATTTCTGTAAAATGGTAAACATAAGAAAATTAAATTTTTTTTATTTTCGGGAAACTATGATTATAATTAGGATTTAATACAACTTTTCTTTATAAAGTGTTGTAATCTGTACTTAGCCTACAAAAATTATAAGAATAAAGTGAGCTTTTAAATAAACCACCTGCATTTATATAAATTCTTGAACAAGATATTAAAGTATAAAACATCAAAAGTTTTACAAAAATTGTTGATTGTGCTACAACGTTTTGTTTTTAATTTATTTATTGAAATGAAACAAGTGTTATTAAATATACCATTTTTTCAGAGTAGTGTGCTCTGCAAAAATCGATAAGGGATAAATAACATAGGTAGACTCCCCCCTTAATTGGAAGATAGATCGCAACTAAAGGTTATATTCAGCTGATGGTATTTACCAAAGAATATTTAAAAATTTTAATTTTTGAACATTCCTTTTTATTACTAAACTTTCAACATGTTTTCTTCAGTGGTTGCTCATTAAACTACAATTTGGTATCTCCGTACCAGTCATTTATTATAACTAAAAAATACACAGTAGGCTTGCAATAATTCAACTCCTATGGGACGGGGGCCCTGTCAGATTACAAGAGGTTTATATTGTTTGTATAATATTATTGTAGAATAGGCTATCTGGGATCCCCAAGTCAGTATGGATAATAAACAGCTACAGGGTGCGGCAGAAATATTGATTGTTTAGGAAAGCGTGTGGTGGGTAGAGAGGGGGAGGTGATCTCTCTACTCATCTGTTATTGCAAATTTGGTAATCATGTAGCAGTGGAATGTGATATTCCGCTTTCATTGTAGAAACATTTGAAAACAATCATTCCGTTGTGCGGACGCAAAGAGCTGTAGTTATTTTAGTGTCGGTCATCATAGTTGAGTACCTTCTCGTAACACAATTTTTCTGTGGTTGGAGAACTTCAGGGGAACTGCATAAGCAACAAAACAAAAACAATTGAGAAAACCTTGATTTGTAAGAACATCAGAAAACATTGAATCATTATGTCACACCGTTGAAGCCCTCACCATTCACTTCAACGGCATTCCAATTGTTTCAAAAATTTCAGACTGAACCTACCAATGAATTCTGCACTTGGATTTGCACTTCCTGCCCTTGGATTTGCACTTCCACCCGTACAAAATAGTGTTTACTCAGGAGTTAAAACCTAGAGATCATGTGCCACAATTTGGTTTTGCGGAACGAGTGACTGATGACACTATAATATAATCGTGTCTGATAAAGCCCATGTTCATTTCATGGGTTTCGTTAATGAGCAGAACTGTTGCTATTGGTCTGTAGTGAACCGGAGACAAATTCATGATCATCCACTTCACTCACAAGAAGTAACAGTAATGTGTAAGGTGACAAATCTTGGGGGGAAATGTCATTGAACCATATTTCCTCTAGCAGAATGGTCAAACTGCTATGGTGAATTCCAATTTATATGTTTTGATGTTAAAGAAACTTCCTTAGACCTCAAAAAATTTGAAGGAATTTACTGAACAATGCTTATATGTAATTCCAGAAGGACAAGGCAACCCCCTGTATATCAAGGGTTTCCATGACAGTGGTTTGAGAGATAATCCCACCACGCCTAATTTCATTTCATGATTATATTCCTTGGCCAGTTAGGTCACCCAATTGTTTGGCATGTGACTATTTTTTTTGTGGGGTTATCTGAAGTCAAAAGTTTTCATTGATAAACCTCACACTTTAGAAAAACTAAAGATTGCTATTGAACGTAAAATTAGGACAGTACTGACAAATCGTGATGTCATGATAAATTTCAGATTAAGACTTCAGCAATCTGTGAATTATGAAAATGGAGAACATTTGCAAGACGTTGATTTCCATACCTAAATTGTGCACTGAAAAATTCTTTCACGGTGTAAATAAAAATGGCAATGGCAAAAGTTATTACACTTGCACAACCGTCACATATTTCTGCCACACCTGTAGTAAAGGTGTTTTAAATTCTGACCACTTGGGATCAAGTTTACATAATTTAGATTTCTTTGTTTTCCGAAAATTCTTCATTCTGTTGTTTCTTTTTTTATATTAAGTAACATTTTTCGATTAGCATTTTTGACAAATTTGAGCCACTGAGCAAGGTATCGAATTATCATATGCGTGCTGTATATTTTGTTATAGTATGGGTTACATTTAAGAATATTGCTTTAAAAAAAAAATTCATCATTTAGGTATTTTTGGGATTAATTTTTTTTAAGTAACATTGCTCAAAGTATATAGACAAATATAATAAATAGGAAAGTGATATTCAATTTTATATACACATCTTTAACAAATATCTTGTATTCTATTTGCATGATTTTTTTTGTGTATTTGCTTAGATTACGTGTGATGCATGTGTGTGTATGTGGTGAAAGATTGTATGTTTGTAAAGTGTTATGTAAGTGATTTCTCATTAGTGTTAATTATGCGTGTTTTTGCCTGCTTTTATTCCTGTTTTTGTATCGGGTGTGACTGTTTTTGAGTTTGATCAATTTAAGTGATTTTGAGGTAGGTGTTGGAAGAATAGGAAGTATTTAAGTTCTGATCTTGTTGAGTATTATAGGTTAAAATTATGTGAGGACTTTTAATAATAGTTTACAAAGATCTTAATTTATGAATATCCAATCGAATCAGGTTATCAAGATATTCCTTTACTTTTTTTTGTACCTGAGAAATTAAAAAATTGACGAGGTTATCCCAGCTCTTTTTTTCCAAAATGATTTTCTTGAGAAGCAACTTATATATATTAAAAAAACCACCTGAGCGGTCTAAGAAGCAGTAAAAACAGTTGCCTATTGAGAAGCACTTTTGTGGCTTTACATCGTCAGCTCATTATAATATTTAACATTGAACATACTATATAATTGTAACGGAGTTCAATACCCAATAATAAAACAAAAATAAAAAATTTCATAACCACAGATATATGCCACTATGTTTAATAAATTTGTTTATATATATTATATTAAATAAACCTCCATCAAAAATAGCATTATTATTATGGAGAAAATGAGCTGAAAAATTTTTTAAGTTGAAAGAGGGCTCTGAAGCCTAGTCAATCAGTTGGAAGAAAAACGCTTTAAATTGTTAAGCAACACTGGTCAGGTGATTTTTTTTGTATGATGACCAGCTGAGAGCCATACGTACGTAATTGAGCAAAGATGTCCTTGTTCAAATTTCTGTCAATTCATATCAAGGTCATTGACATCATGTAGCAATAAAATTGGATTTTTATTTAAAATGTAAAATAATAAACAAAACATTTTGTTTTCGTTTAGTTGTTTTTACCCAGTAAAACTTAAAACTTTTACTTTTGGAAAAAACAAATAGTAGTTACTTTCAAAATTTATTAATTAGCTAACATTAAAAATTAGTAAATGGAAGAAAAATTTCTTCATCTTATAAAATTAAGTGATAAAGCTGTAGTTATATGACTGTTTCAAACTTGCATATTTTATTTATTTTGCAATTTTTAACATGTTGTATATAAAAACCTGATAGGTAATACAAAGAAACGCACAAAACCTAACTTATACTTATCACAAAATTTTAATGCGATTGTAATGATTACATATTAAACCATTAGGAACAGATCATACAATTAAAAATTTTCATGCTTCTCTCTCAACGCAGCCATTTAAACTTCACATGTTCATACTTAGGTCATTAAGTATTAGTTCAAGGCAGGTTCACATGTCGTATTAGCTGTACTATCAGTATTTGTGAAATCTAATTCTCTGTATAACTTGTCAAAATTTATAAAGTGCATTTAACTTCTCACACAATCTTATGCGGTGTAGTTCTATTAGTTTTATTTATATAGTTGTAATTTGGCTTTCAACGTGTAAGGTTGTGTGAGAAGACAAATGCTTTAAGTTAAGTTTGCCATAACTCCCAGCTTGCTGAGCTTTATGGGATAAACTTAATGCATTTTCTTGTACATCAAAAACCAAATTACGAATGTACAAATAAAACCAGTTCATACAGGAAACTATATTTTCTTCAAATTAGTATGAATCACCAGTGGAAGGGGAAAAATATAACCTGAGAATAACAGAATATGTGTTATAAGAAAATTTAGGTAAAATTTATTTCTTAAAAACGTGATACAGTAATATTCAATTTGTTTAGTTTTTGAAAAGTTCATATAACTTTCTATCCAGAAATTGGATATGATATAATTTGTTGTATTTTATAAATAGATCTTTGAAATGCATTCCGCCAACCATTAATATAAATTACATTATAAATGAAATGTATCACCTTACCTTTGGTTGCTTTTTAAGTTTAAAAAACTTACTTGCGTTTCGATGGTACCACCTTCTTCAGAGCATATTACTAAAATTAAAATTCAGAATAGTGTTTCCATTCAGTCATTTAGATTAAAACTAAAGCTTAGAGATTAAAACTAGAGTTTCTTTAAACTTAAAAAGCAACCAAAGGTAAGGTGATAAATTTCATTTATACTGTAATTTTAATTTTTTTGGATATTTATCCCGTAAATAATTTTCAAAAATTTTGTAAAAAATGAAAACGTAAAGGAGTAAAAGAGTATATTGTAGAGCTGTACTTTGATGTACCTGATAACTGACTACATAATATAAAACTTATATTTGTAAACACATAGAGTTGTAAACAATTCAATTCAAATAAATAAATATATATACAATAGATTGTATGAGGGGTATTCGAAAAGTAAGATCCGATTTCTCATAAAACATTAACCATCTCAAATTTTTTCAGAAAACTGTTTTTTCTTTAATTCCTTATATATTTCTCTATTTTTCTATTTAGTTTCCGTATTTGTTTAAACATTTGTCTTAATGTTCTACAAGCTTTCGTATGCCTAATTCATTGACATCTGCCATCTGTAAGGATTACTCGTCTTTAATCGCTTCTTTCACCTCATCATCTGTACAAAGTACTTGTGCCAAGAAACTCCTTTACGTGTGGATCACTGATGGTGGGGCTGATCACGGACATTTTCCTGTCCTAGAAAGCTTTCACCCACTAACGCATTTTGCTATCTATCACTCATTGCATTGGGGCCATACACTTCACTTATCTTTCAATGCAAATGACATCATTTGACGAGCAAGCTATGCCAGGAGTCGGTATGCATGCGCGTTTCAGTGTCTGCGTGACATTCGATTAGCTATAGCAATTTCAGACCTTACTTTCCCAATGGCCAGTAGTTGGCGTAGTGGTTAGAGCAAATGGCTTCTACACCGACGTCCCGGGTTTAATTCTTGGTCAGGTCTGGCATTTTTCATCACTCATTTTCATATATCATCATTCTCCACCATCTGAATTGACAGAAGTTGCAAAACATTCAGACATAAAACAAAAAAAAAATTACTTTTCAAATAAGTAAGTTATATTGCATTTTGATTGTCTGTAATAATCAAATTATAATTCTTCATTATTTTTTTTTTCTCTTAAAAACAATCTTTTCTAGGTTGCAATTTATAATGCATGATAACTGCTCAATCTGAGGTGAAGTATCAGCTACTTGGTACCTTAATTTTTCTCATATTTATTCTACTTGTATCATATTAGTAATACATTTTTTATTGTATAGTTAGTTTATAAATAATACTGTGTGGTGTAAATTTTTAAAGTATTTTTACTCTCAGAAAAGTAAGTAAAATTTGAATATTTATAACTGTTATTCTTATAAGTTTGGGAGATTTTTTACTTATATTTATTTTTGTAATTAATAAAGTGAATGTAGGTATGTATTTTCTATGTAATGTCAAAGAAACCAACACGTAAGACAAGTGATAATTATAGTAAAAAAATTCTTAAGCCTATAATACTAATTTTTGGTATTTTCTTTTCTTTCTGGATTATTTATTTCTGAAACCAAAACTGAAATTTTTCATACGTTTGTTTTGTTATTTTTCTTTGTGTGTGTGTATGTATGTATGTTTAAAAAAATTTAAGTAGGAGTAGGTGTTAAAGTGTATGTAAAAAACTAAATCCATTTGAAGGTTCATATTACTAGATATCAGTTCTGGCTGTTGACAATTTAAATTTTGTTATTTGCAGGGTGATTCTAAATTAAGGTAAAATAATTTAATACATGATTGTAGAGCTAAAAATAAGAAAAAAGTTCATATAAACATATGTCCGCAAACGCTTCATTAGTGAGTTACAGCTAGCGAAACATTTCGCCCCGATTTCAGTTCCCCTGGTGAAATACAGTGATACTGAATTTTTTGGGTGCTACTTTTTGTGACAAATATGGTAGATTTTTATAGAAAATCACCTAAAAAAATTGAATAAAACCAATCTGGGAGCTGAAGTGCTTGCAGTTTTGAGAAAAAAGATGAAATATGCAAAAACTCTTAATAGATAAACACAGTCTTCAAAAATATGGTCGCCAAAACCTTTCCAGCCGAGAGCCAAGTTTTGGCTTTGATGCTGGTTCTCTGTCGACGTTGGTGACCTTCATTTTCTGCAACTTCCCCTTCTAAAAATTGTTTTTGTCATGAATATACTTGTTTGTGAAAGGTTATTATCCCCGAACTGTGCCTCAAACCTTCTAAAATTTCTCATGGTTTTATACTCTCTTTTGTAAGAAATTTAATTATAATTCTTTGTGCAACCAACGATTGTACTTCTTGTCTAGACATCATAATAGTTACTAAAGAGGTGGTAATGTGAAGTTCTCTAGCAGTGGAATATGTCTTCTAAGCATCCCTACCTATGAATCTCAGAAGCCACCCCTCTTTGTTTATCTCACTGTCGGTACAAAAAGAATTCCGGTTTATATTTGATTACCCCTCGTAAAATTAAGAAATGGGTTTTTGAAGAAAGGTAATTTAAGTTGAGCAAGATACATGGTATAATCTCCATTTAAGAGAGACTGGATTTTAATGAGTCAGAGTAGTAGAAAAGGTTAAGTTTCCTCAAGGACATGAAGGGTGTTAAAGAGTACAGTAATTTCCGATTGTATTAGATTTTGTTTAACCTGATTATTTGGACTGATCTTAGGATTTTTTAAATGGTTTTCTTATTACGATAAATTATCCAATTTTTGTTATGACATCTAATTATTGTAATTAAGTAACTACTTTTTAGTTAATTAATATAGATACTCTCATTAGTATAATAAACAATTAACACAATTATTTTGAGATTATAATTTTAATAAGATAATGTGCAGTAATTACAGAAATATCGCTACGCCCAGCCTTCTTTGGATGAACCAAAAAATTTAGTTTTAGTTGATATTTTTAAAAGTCACTAAACATCAAAATTGTTTGTGTGAGTTTGTGAATATTATAGGAGCATGTAAGTTTAAAATTTTAGAGCAAAATTTAAATACAGTAAACCCTGATTATTCATCATAAATGAATGGGCCATGGGACAGAAGACCAGGAAAAACCAATTAAGCAGAAGTGTACAAAGAAAACTTGTTATTTCCAACGCAAGTTTTATATTAAATAATCTTTATTTAAAAAGTAATAAACACAATTAGTGAAAAAATGATGTTGAAACTTGAAAATGAGACACATCTGTTCATAAAATTCATAGGCCTATTTTAGTATTTGCAGTTAGAATTATCCTGAATTCAAAATAAATGAACGTGTAATCAAAAAGAAAAATATGCTACCTCCTAATCCGTATACAGTAGTAACAAAACTACATTTCATAAATGTCATATTCGTTCATGTTTTAGCAAAATAGTTAATTGTGCCATGACGGATAATCAGGGTTTTACTGTACAAGGTTTTCATTCAAGGCCATCAATAAACAAAAAATGTTATTGATTCATTTTTTGGAAGTTTTGACTTTTTTCTCTTTTTATAAACCACTGGAATCCGTATTTTTGTAAACCTATTTTCAGTGCAATTCCTTCCTATTTTATACTATTCCTAAACCAGTCTTAATTACACCAGCTGTAAGAGACAAGAAATATTTTTACGAAATTAATTATTTTACAAAATAAGTTAATTTTTAGTACATTTTCAAGATGGGATTTTTTTATGATGGGACATTGTTATGGAAAATATTAAATAAACTGAATTGTCAATTACTCTTAAACTTTGATACATCAATTTCATATTTACATACATTAGCAAAATAATAATTATTTTTTGTGGAATCAATTTTTTTCAATATCAAAGTGTGAAATACAAGGTTTTTTTTAAATGATGGACAAAATTTAAAATGTTGATAGTATTGTATTTATTAAATTACGAAAGTAGTTGTATTACAAACACAAACTTGAAAATTTAAATTTTTATTTATTAAATTTAAAATGTTTCTATATTCACTCCTTTGGTCGCACAGCAGGTATCAAAACGATATTCAATTTCAGCCCATGCGCATTCAATAAGTTCCTCATTTACCGTTGCAACTGCTTCTGTCATACAGTGCTTCAGGTGTTTGATGTCTGTCGTATATTGAATAAGTACAATTTTAAACTCTTGCAGGTAACTTTGTTCACAATTGACTTAAAAACACCAAGATTCAGGCTTTGACAAGAAGAGATTTTCTAAGGTTTCTTATGCATGACTGACAAACACTTAACAATCTCTTTAGTAATGACTGTCCTGGGAAATTCCCCTTTTCTACACTTCCAGTTTCCTTAAATGTATTTTATGTCATCATCATCTCTTTATCCATCTTCCAAGTTTCTTCTGTTCAATCCCATCATGACTACACTCCATATGTATTACTGAGCCATCTTTCTTCTATTGCTCTCTTGGTCTTTTTCCCCTCCATCATAGGTCACCATAGCTTTATCCAACTCATCTTGTGAAACTTCCAATCCCCAATTGTTTCGTAATTACATTATTTGTCATTTTATCTGTTCTTGTCTTTTCTTAGCATACTCCTCTTGAACGTCATCTCTCCCACCTGCATACTACTCACTGACTTCCTTCAATTTGTCCATGTTTCTGCTGCACAAGTCTATCTACATTGACACATAATTTTCTTACAGCATATAGGAACTTCTTGATCCCAACTGAGCTTCTCTTATTTTGGAAGAAACCACTTTCTTTCTGCAACCTTTAACTTAACTCTTTTTAATCATTTTTCATCTGATAATTATAACATGAATTTATAAAAACAAAATCGAACCCCCCCCCCCAGTAGCTTTTCCTATCAGACACTTGTGCCTTCCTCAGGTAAATTCTAGGCTTGTCCCTGCTGGACAGTAACAATTGATGGATCAAATGTACCATGTTGTTTAGGTCAACAGCCGAAAGGCTGGTTTGAACCTCTAGAGGTTTTACTAAGTAAAACGAGGAGTGAGATGGTTTACCATTGCCTTCCTCACTGAGTGGAAAAAGTACACTTATCAGCATGCCGGGCCCTCTGAAAAGCACATATTTCCCACTCTGTAAACGACACCTTCACTTCATTCACCACAGGGTCTGGCTGTACAATGAGATTCATTACTTTCAGAGAAGATAACTCTGATTAGTGTCTTTTACACCTCTACCTCTTCTGTTCTTAAATGATTCAGTCATTTAATTGGCTGACCATGTGATAAGAAACAGAACTATTTATTTTAGCCCTGCAACGAACAAATTGAGTGTAAATAATTTGACACTCCACCTGTCTGTTATGGGCATAAATGTACCATAATACTCATTAAGATTGCTGTATATTTAATGTCATTGTACATGAGTTATAACTGAAGTTTTATTAGGATAAATCAACTCTACAGTGCAGTATCAGTTTAAACTTGATGTTGTTGTTATTGTTGTTTAGGTCAACAGCCGAAAAGCTGGTTTGAACCTCTAGAGGTTTTACTAAGTAAAAACGAGGAGTGAGGTGGTTTACCATTGCCTTCCTCATTGAGTTGAAAGAGTATGCTTATCAGCATCCCAGGCCCTCCGAAAAGCACCCACTTTCCACCCTGCAAATGACACCTTCACTTCATTCACCACAGGGTCTGGCTGCATAGTGAAATTCATTACTATCATAGGAGATAACTCTGACTAGTGTCTTTTACACCTCTACCTCTTCTGTTCTTAAATAGTTCAGTCATATAATTGGCTATGTGATAAGAAACAGAACTATTTTTTGTAGCCCTGGAACCAACAGATCAAGTGCAATTAATTTAACACTCCATCTGCCCGTTATGGGCATTTAAACTTGATATATTTACACAATTCAGAATAAAAATCCCAAGACCTTCTGACTTTTACGTAAGAAATTATTATGTCGTGAAGTATTGTCCATCATATTTATAGGCACCCAGTTCAACCAACTTATCTGAGGTAAATCAACAAATAAAAATTTCTTTACCCTTGATGAAAGAATTGTTGTAAATCAAGAAAGAAACATAATGATCAAACTATATGTTGGTGATCTTGGTAAACAAATATAATTTGTTGTATGTGCTTAGCCTGTAAGTAAAAAATGTAAAATTATAATTTAGTTGTAACATGTTCTCTATCGTTATTTTTAATAAGCTTTCAGCACCGCCAAATGCTTGAATTTGCACTGCATTTTAGTTTTAATAATTAAATAGATACAATCACAAAGTGGTTAGGTTTAATGAATTTTATTCAACTTAAATATTGACAGCATCTGATAAGTTAAAATAAAACAAACAACAGATCGCATGTGTTCTGTGGTTGAACAAATCATCCCAGCCGTTAATGCAAGTACAAAAAGAAATTTTTGTGGATTTTACAAAATGATCATGTACCGTTCTGTTGTTTTTGTACAGTTCTTTCAATATCAGTAATGGGTAATGTCAACAGGTCTTTTTCTTTTTTCCACTTGTTTAGCAATTTAAACTCATCTGTCTAATGTATCCTTAGGTTTTAAAATGTGTCCTTTTTTTAATAGACAGTTTTGTTCTATTACTAACTGATTCAAACATCATAATAAATTTAATTGACTACAGATTAATTCTTATTAGTGTACAGTGTCCATATTCATAATCAACTTATTATATGTTCAGTAAACAGTTTCTACTTTAATTATCAAAAAAAGATAAAAAAAATGTTTGTGTCACAGAACAATTTGAGCATAGTTGATAGATTTGATATTAAATTAAAAATATGAATAATAAAAATAACTTATTATATAATAGAAAATTTGAGTAGGTCAGAATCAAAACTTACTAACTCCAAAAAATTAGTTAATTGATATTATTGTTCAGTTTCAGTTCTTTAACCCGACCCCTTTTTTTAATAAACAAAATTCAAAACTATCGTAACAAAAATGTATAAACAATAAATTCTTTGACAAAATGTATACTGCGATGAAACTGATTAAGTTATCTTTTAAATTGTATCAAAACTCTTAAAGTCTAGAGGATTTTCAAAATAGTTAGAAGTTTTTTTTTGTTTATCAACAGTTAAGTCATTAGCGACTACAGCAGGTTATAGAACGTTTGGTTGTAACTTGTTATAATTTCCAGACCCTTGCCGGGAATCAAACCTGGGATCTCCGCGTGGTAGGCCAGTGCACTAACCACCATGCTACAGAGGCGGCCTTAAAAAATTTTGATACTATTTAAAATAGGATTAAATCTGTTTTGTTGCCGTGTTATTTTGTTAAAATAGTTTTGCTAACAAAATTTTACAAAAACATAGTTTCCTTGGGCTAAATAATTGAAACTGAATAATAATCTCAATTAACCCTTACAGTGCCAGCATTCTAATATTAGGACGTCAAGATTTAGACTAAAAAATCCCAGCCTACTTTTTTGTGATTGGTAGCATTTTATATAACCATCCATAACATGGCAATTTTTCAAGGTATCTTAATGATATTTTTGTTTAGTTCATAACAAAATTTTATCTTGTATGACATTCAAATTGGAACATATTTCATACAATTTAAAAATTAAATGATACGTAGACATTTTTATGGAAATTTCCTTTTTAATT